>CAMXCT020000803.1:0-209426 GCA_947184155.2 Cladocopium goreaui
TTCTTTCTTCTTGCCTTTGTTCTCCTTTTTTGTTCGTCGTTTGCCTTCTTCTTTCCTTGGTGGCCCTTGCTTCCTGATGTCTCCCCCATGTCTCACGAAAGGAAAGGAAAGAAGAAGACAGACAAAAAGGGCACCGAAGGCTGAAGGGAGACGAGGCTGGGAGACAAGGCGCCAGGAACACCGAAGGCAGCGATCACAAAACGAGAGAGAGGGCTGGGAGACAAGGCTGCAAGGGCAGCGAAGGCCGCAATCATGCAGATTCACAACGCCGGGAGGCAAGGCGGCAAGGGCAGCGAAGGCACCAAGCATGCGGGAGACAAGGCAGCAAAGGGGTGGAAAGCAGCGGTCATGAACGGAGACTAGGCGGCAGCGGCAGCGAAGGCAGCGATCATGCAAAGGGCAAAATCCGGGAGACAAGGCTGCAGGGGCACCGAAGGCAGCTGGCTGAAACGCAATACTTGAAGGCTCAACTCCTCCCAGGTCCGCTTTCTTCGCTTCTTTGTTCTTTCTTCTTGCCTTTGTGATCCTTTCTTGTTCGTCGGTTGCCTTCTTCTTTCCTTGGTGGCCCTTGCTTCCTGATGTCTCTCTCTTGTCTCACAAAGAGAAAGAAAAGGAGAAGACAGGGCAGCAAGGGCGGCGAAGGCAGTGATCATGAAGGGAGACAAGGCTGGGAGGAGACAAGGCAGCAAGGGCAGCGAAGGCACCGATCATGATCATGAAGGGAGATAGGGCTGGGATACAAGGAAGGGAGACAAAGGGTGGGAAACGAGGCAGCAAGTGCATTCTTTTTGCGCTCAGGATCTCCTTCATTGAGAAGTAAGAAGCCCTATAGCTGACGCTATCTCGGGAAAAGTGAGAAAAAGCATCTAAAGAAGGAAGAATGGGGCTTAAACCACAATCGTTGGCAACAAAATTGGACGTGCTGACCATCAAATGTGTTCTTTTAGCAAAAATTGTGGAGGTTTCGATAAACAAAAATGGGAGTGAAAACGGCAGACAGTCAAGACAGTGAAGACAGCCAATTTCATAGCCAACAATCATGAGACGTCTTTGTCTATCTGCGAAATTATAATTAAGGAAGATCACAACTGATTGGTCTATCTGTTTATTATCCCATTGGTGGATATCCCTATCAAATAATAGAGGTATAATTTACTTGTTGTAAACATTTTTTGGGTGTTACTATAGTAATATTATGTCGCAGTCTGTCCCCATCAAGTAATTTGGCATATTAATCATATAGCATCATATAGCTATGATATTAATAGTCACTATTTGCGATTAGACTCATTGAGTAGCCACTAGAATAATGAGTATTAATATCATAGCTATATAGAATAATGACTAGAATAGGTTTGTAATACTAGTCACTATTAATATCAATGGCTATATATCATTAATATGATTTGTGACTATATCGATTGCTTGTAATACTAGAGGGTCTATCCCCGTCAAATCACGCCCCTCGCCCGCCGCACCCGTCATCCATCTGTCGTCGTGGCCCTGTCTGCCTGACGGGGCGATGGTGATGCCACGCCGTCGATCTGGAATGAACATCTACCAGCAATTTATAGGGTTTACCCTCTGGAAAACTAACATAGCTAGTGAAAATGGCCATTTATAGTTGAGTTACCCATCAAAAATGGTGATTTCCTAATAGTTATGTTTGTTTACCAGAGGGTATGATAGATATATCCCCACAAGGTGGTGCCCGCTATTTAACTCAGTCGGCTTTTGCAGAGACACCTTGAAAACCAGAGGCTTGATCCATTGCCATATTTGTAACTTATGAAAATATGACGGATCATGAAATGTCAAAAGGCATTTAGGGTCTAAAATCTGTTGAAAGCCAGTACCCCTTCCAGATACAAATGGAGGGGTCGTTGCTTGCAGCTACAGGACTTCCATGTATCTTCCACGTTTATCCATGTTGGGGGAACCCAAAAAACCGGTTTACCCAAAAAATGTGGACAAAATCCTGCATCAGTTGGTAACTATTGGTATCTATGAAAGTATATGAAAGACTGCAAACAATGGGAGAATGGGATTTTGCCCATTCACTGGTGGTTTTCGCAACCACAGTCAACCCATCACAACCCAGCTGAGGACAGGACCCTTTTCCACCACGCTTGCCTCGAAGGAACCAGGTGGGGTTGGAATCAAAGGAAAAATCAGAAATTATAAAGGGTAAACCATCCAAAATAAATAGATAAATCATCCACATATGGATTATAATAGGTAAATCATCCATAAATATACCATGTTCAATCATTTTCCATAGCTCTTTTAAATTACCCAAATGGTATTTTTAGCATCACAGAACCTTGAGATTTTCATATAGTAACGCCAACAAAAATGTGGATACCTTCCCATGAACCTACAAAAAATGTGAGGATTCAACGGAGAAGTTGGCTACCCTCTGGTTTTCTCTTTGCTGGATCACCTGTCAACGGATTGGCAAATTCCAGCCAGATTCGGGCATGGGTCAATACGTTTAAAGAATGACGGATTTGGTGCACCCATACCTTTTTGCAACAGGGTCTTGAACTCCGCATCATTCAAGCATCCAAAAATGGAACCTTCATCCCATCACTATGGCAAATCCTTCCATGAAGAAAAACGGCGACGTGTTTATCCAATGTGACTTACCGGATATCCTCTGACAAAAACCTTTGCGAACTGCTGATTTCTAGCGCGACATCAGTTCTATCCCCAAGTCTACTGGTACAACATAGACCCAACATCATGGCATAAGAACTCCCAAAACATAACATCAGTTCAACCGTAACCGTAATCACAATCATAAGCATATGTACATATCATATTCTACATATACATATAGTTATAGCCATGTATATGTATATATATATACATATATATACATATATATTATATATATATATACATATACTATTATAATATATGCAATACTACTAACCCATGTCAAGTGTCATATGTGTCTTAAAAACCTGCAATGAACAGCAGCTTGGTCTCCCTGCCATCATGCGAATAGCCTTGCCCCGTTCCACCCATTCCTGGCGCGGCGTCACACTCATCTGTTGGGGCTTCAGTATGTTTCACATAGATGCAGAAAACCTACCATTTCCAGATAATCCTTTGGAAAACCTATGGGAAAATGGGAAAATCCACATTTCCTTTGAGGAAAATCGAAAATCCCATGGATTTCAATAGTTCTGTCAACCTACCAGGGGCTAAATAATGTTAAACATCAAACATGACCACTTTTTTGGTACATGAAAACCATTCCTGTGATCCCCACTTTGGTACATGGACTTCCTCAGGCCCTGACGAATTGACAAGTCTTCCATGCCCAGGGGCTGCCTCGAAGGGAACTCTGGTGGTACCAAAAAGATGTTCTTTTGGATTTTGGATCCGGGCAAAGAGCAAAATGTGTCAACTGACATGAAAGTTGTGTTGGATCCTTCAACTGACATGAAAGTTGTGCTGGATCCCAGGATCCAATTTTTGAAGCCACCAACTCGTGTGGTGCCACTGTGCTCCCGGCGCGTAGGGAGATGGGGCCATGCCTGCCTTGGGCGAAGCCAAAATGGTGATGTTCCACCATCCATCAACAGCGATGTCGCCATGAGGTGAATCAACGTTCAACCGTCCAACTTCGCACGTTGACCAACAGCAAAAAAACTGCGGGCAGGATCCACTGCTGATCCTTACACCATAAAATTATGAGAAACAAGATACATACTACTATACGTGCTCAAGATTCATTTGTTTACGACTTTTTCAGGTGACTATCTTGCTCTCATGTTGCTACAATTATAGTGTATACAGACAGACCACGGAACCATCTTTTCACCAATTCTTGAAGTCATGTTGGCTTTCGGACACCGAAACCTGCCCAAAAACAGATATAGCAATGCAAAAATGTATTTGTGTATATATATATATTCATTATCATTATTACAGTATCATTGTTGTACATGTGTATGTATGTGTATATATATATATATTATCATTATCATTATTATTGTTGTAGTTTTCATTATAGCTATTGTTATAACATGTTATAACCACTATCATTCTTATTAGTGTTGTTCTCGTATATAAATGATTTCCTCTGTTTTTCCAGGTGTCCTGTCTTTACCCAAATATATGGGCTATGTCCGCCAGAAAATCATCTTCCAGGGCATCAATTTTTGCGGATCATCTTCATTATGATTAAAATGGTTTCAACCCCCCAAAAAAAAATCGGTCAGTTGAAAAATCGGCGCATCCCAAAAATCCACAAAAAGTGGAGTTTTTCAAGCACCCAACTCTGGAGTTTCTCAATTCCTGGCTCCAACTGGTCAGTTTTTCGAAACGGAATTTCTGGATAGTCATAGCCCTAAAATGGCTCCCTAACCACCAGATAGATCAGATAGCTGCCCTGAGTTGGTGGAAAGCCGCCTGCGGGTAGCGGCTGGCATCGGCTCCATAGGCCAATCCAGCCTCTGAAAATGCGGAAGACGCCGCATGTTCATAGCCATTCAATGGGGAAAATGATGATTAACCATCTAAATTTGAGTCCAATGTTGATTTTTGAGGAAAAAGATGGATGGGACAATTGATCATGACAAGAAAATGCTGTGTGTGATTGCGTGTGTCTGTTCGATTGGAAACTTCATTGTAAAACACCCTCCGGCACTGTCTTCTAGCCCTGAAGCAGCTGTTCAGCCGTTGGGGCGCTCAAACATGGAACACTTCCCTCGAAGTATCCAGGCATCACTGGCCCGTTTTTCCTTGCCTGGTATTGTGCTGCGATGGGATCCAATCCCTGGTGCTGGTGGGGATGGAAGAAATTGACCCTAGAGTCCCTAGAGACCCCAGTTGTGCTGTCAAGAAAATACAATTCAATGGGATTCAAATGGTGTGAAAAACAAATTCTTGATAGACTCCCTCCATTCAAGTGATCTTGGGTTGGTTTCACCACGCCTGGACGGGCGGTCTCAGGGGATCTGGTTGAAGGCCGCCCATGGGGTCCTGACACACATTGGCACCTTGAAGCCCTACATCTGCCGGGCAAAAAGCCCCGATGTTCCACAACAAAAATTGCTTGGGAATCCGTTTTGGCCAAACGCGAATGAAAGGACCCAAAACAGGAAACTTTGGGGACCCAAGCTGACTTCTTTGGGGGATCATCTGCGCTGCGATATTTGGAAAGAATTTGGGGTTCTCAAAATGGGGGATCCCCAAGTCACCATGATTGTTTCAATCTGAAAATTGTGTGATTTTGGATGATTTGGGATACCCCCATGACTTAGGAAGCCTCCATTTGGATCCCAAAATTCTTTCACAAATAGCTCCCACGGCGGTCCATAGGACGTGGCACTCCATAGGGATCAACGCCTCACCAAAGCGGGGCTTTGGTCAAGGAATCAGGTTTTTGGCCAGGGCTTTGGTATCAGGTTTTTGGCCAAGAAGAGCTTGGCCAAAATGGATGATTGATATTGGAAAATCCTATTTAAATGGATGATTTGGGAGTACGTACCCCCATTTTAGGAAAACCCAAAATCCACAAAACCAGGTTTTACCTAAAATTGCAAGCAGACGTGCGTCTTAGCCAAGAAAACAGCTGTCTTAACAAAAAGAATGTGTTTTGGCCGCCAAAAATTGGGTGTTACCCCACAAACATGTGGATTTCATCGACAGTTCGAACCAACGAATAGGTAAGCGTGCTTGCGAAAAAAAATCAATGTTGGGCAGGGAACCCCAAAATTACACATTTCATGTACTCTTGTAATTTTAGCAACAGAAATCCCTGGTCAGATCTTGTCAGGGAACACCATCTGCGGGAAATTCCATTGGTCGAAGCATGGGATTCACCGATGTGCCGGTGAATCCGTTCAGGGCTACAGCCGCTGCCCTCCATTGATTGATCCATAGCCCAGCACAAGCTCAACAAGGTCACACCAGTCACACCTGGCCTGGATAGTATGGATTTGTTGGTGCTGCCTGGCCGGCTGACGCTTCTTGTTCGGCGTGGAAATGGATTCACTTTGAGACATGGTCTTCTGTCGCTGCCACCTCGCACCCTTCAAAAGGCTCAATTCTAGAAGAGCGACAGAAAAGGACTAGCATCACATTGTCGGCATTCACCCCCTCAAAAAATTGAGTTCAAGTATCAGAACATGACGAATTTGCTCACAAAAAATGGACGGAGCCTTTTTCACCGCATCCCACCACAGGCCCAAACAACTCTGCGCCCGCACACCGTGCCTGCACATACGGTTGATGCGGCGGGGCAGCAGGACGTCCATAGGATGGATTGTCCACCCATTGATAAACCTGGCAAGCGTCGCCCCGCAACGTTCCACAGGGCAAAGTAGTGTTGAGTGCTTCGGTGAAAGATCTCATGCAAGCTCTGGGGTAGAACTTATTGAAGTGAATCGAATTACGATACCAAAAGAACCTCCAAAACCACCAACGGATGCTGGACACGTCCTGCGGTCCTTAAGAGGTGAATGGTCACCCCATCATTAGGGATTCAGCAAAGTTTACATACTAATTCTCACTACTGGGGCCTGGGGATCATAGACCATGGCATCTCCGAAAAATCCCGACATATCTGCCACCACACAGTTAGCACAAAAAAATGGGACACAAAGCCAATCATCGAACATCATCAACAATCCCTAAGATCAGCCCAAACCTTGCTTGTATCATTCAAACCGGTTGGTTCTCATCCCCATGAAACCTGGTAGTATCATTGCCGTCTCCATCGCTGAGTAATATTGGTCTGGGTCAATATGTAAAACCCAGGGGACTGCATGTTTGGTCAGTTTTGAGACATAGCCACAATCGAGTATGGTCCAAGACTTCAGATCCATCAGTGAGACTTCAGATCCATGTTACCGCTGCAACCCTATCAACATATCTGTGAGCTCCTCCAGCGAGACTATTATGGATGATTGCAGATAGTCACAGGACAAGCCCCATAAAAATATCTGAGTAGCAGCCCATTATTGTCGGGGGTCTGCCAAAAACAAGGTACCCAACATTTCCAGTGGTTCAAACCTGGTTTTCCCTATGTAGTGTCTCATGGCCATAACTTGTGGGTAATGGATCGTCAAAAACCCGAGTGTTTCCCGTTTCAATTGGCCATAAATTGGGCGGCAAAAGTGTGCAAAGCAACCCCAAAGAGATAGAAAAGTAAATTCCGCTTCTAAATGGTTGCGTATATATATATATACACACACATACATATATATATACATATATATATATACATATATATATTTATTTATTTATTTATATATATATATTGTAGATAGATATAGATATGTGGTACAGTAAATGAATCTTCTATTTTTTTTGGGTGGTTCTACAAGCCCCATTTCTTGGCACAACAAAAACCCCACCACGGCTGTCGTCTCTCAACGCACCATGTCTTGCACCGGCGGAGGCGTGGGACTGTCCACCCATTGGGTGCCAGCCTGCGCCCATCCATTTCTGGTGGATTACTGGGGTTGGGGATATGATTATTTCTGGTACCCTCCAGTAAATTAACGTAGACCCTGGCAGATAGGGGTTGGAAGATTGGTTTCAACTAAAAGTTGGTGATTTTCAGGGTCTATGTTAATTTACCAGAGGGTAATTTCTGGGGATAAAATGGATAAAATATTTCTGGTGGGGATATCATATTCCCATCGTATTTCTGGTGATTTTTTGGATAACATATGATAATCCATGGGGAGATGGGAATATGGGGATGGGGATTTTGAAAACCCATATTGGATGTAGGGGAACAAAACTAGAGGCTGTTTAGTAGAGGGCTAGGATTATCTAGTTTTTACCCATGGTACAGCAACTGGTTGGTACCCATAGTAAGCCTGGATACCCTGGTTGGTAAGGCCCCGATTCCCACTGTTACACATCTCACTAGATTCAGACTTGGAGTGAAACTACACATTCCGAAAATATCAGCAGTCCATTGGGATTATCTTCGCCACAAATGGGTTGAAAATCTGAAGGCGAACCACCAAGCGGATTATGTGATGCTATGTGGTAACTCGTGCTATAGCTCATGTACAAGCAGGAAAAAGCACAGAGAGTGAGCTCGCCGGGAATGCAGATGCACCACTTACTCTACTGGATAGAATGAAAGAGAGGTGACTTTGCTGCCATTTTCAGGAGAGTTCAGACTAGCCGTGGTGCCCTTCCTATCCATAAATATCCATAAATGGGGTCAAAAGCCCAATCAACTCCTTAGCCCCGCAGTCATGGTAGTTCTAACTTGATGCAAATCTCGGATGGGTACTTGGGAGGTGCAAATCCACTTATAGTAATCAGTAAGTATGTGAAACTATTGCTATCCCAATGATTGAGAATCAAATTACTCCAATAGTATCCATTATTCAATGACTAAAATCACAACGATGCCACTGCTAACCATGGCTGTATGTTCCCATGATACTCATCAGCTCACCTGGCTTTGAGTCATCGGAAACATGGGTTGTTGGGCCTGGCAGCGACGGTGGCTATGGATTGAAACTTGTGGGAAAAACATGGAAAACTGGTTCATCACCAGTTTCCCCATTATTTGATGGCCATGAATTCGGCGCATAAGGTCATTTTTTTGCGCCATATTCAGACACACCCGATCGATTGAGCCATTCAAATGACATATCCATATGACATGTGATGTTTCTGAGCCAATCTCCAGAGTTGACCCTTTCTAACGTGGCCAGCTGGAAACACAAGAGCGACAACTCCCCTTGCCATGTTAGCCGTCCAGAGCATAGGTATATATGAAAATCTAAATAGATGTACACGTTTATGTAGGTGTGTATACATATATAGATAGTGATACATAAATACATGTATATATATGTACATATATATATATATGTACATATATACATATATGTATATATATACATATATACATATATATTCATATATACATATATATACATATATATATATATGTACATATATATATATATATATGTATATGTACATACATATATATATATATATACATATACATATATATTCATATATACATATATATATATTCATATATACATATATACATATATACATATATACATATATACATATATACATATATACATATATACATATATACATATATAGATATGTATATACATGTAGACATATATATATATACGTATATATATATATAGTAAATTATCACATCTTTAAATATTAATAGTCATGTGCACAAATGAACAAAATCAAACGGGAACTTCACAGTACCCCATGGCCACCTGAGGTGCAGCCTGTGGCTGGACCTGCCACGACATGCCACGACACGAGTAACGACCACATGGAAATTTCAACAACAAAGCTTGGAACGTAGATTTTTTTATACATATAATATCTATATTCATGTAAAATATCTATATATATATAATATCTATATAACATGAGTTGAAAGATGTGTATTTATGTGTACATGACATGTGTGTATATATATACTGTATAGTTATTTATGTTCTATGTCTAGACAACTGCATCAACGGAAGTATCTAGAATACAAAAAGGGAATATGCAACCAGCCAAAATTGAAATATACATGTTGCACCTGAAGCGAAATGATGAATAGGACCAAAATGATATGCATAATCGTGAATATGGATGAAAGGAAAAAAGGCAGGATAATCCCTAGGTTGACACTTTTAATTCAAAGCATGAAAAATACTTGTTCGCGCCTACCTGAAGTGTATACTTGTCATCTTGGAACCTTCACGAGGCCTAAATAATAAATGAATCCATTCAAAGGCAATTAGAAAGATTGCTATCTGGGATCATATTCTCATATAGCAAGGGGAAACGTAGTACATCCTTGCCTTTTTTCGGAGCATCAGGGGAAAATCACACACTAAAAAACCCACAAACTGGCTGATTTCCCTCAGAAAATCCATCATTTCATCACTTTTTGGTGCTTGAAACAGGCCTTTTTGGAATTGCTGAAACCACCAGACTCAGCAGGGTCTCCGTTCCGTCGAATCTCGGATCGGTTCCGAGACTTTGATCCCCCCGTGAAAAGCCGGCGGCCTGGGGCATCCGTTCAGCCTTGGGAGCTGCAAAATCAGAAATTGAGGTTCGACCAAGAGAAAAAGAGGGATAGAATTGATAGAATTGATAGAATCCATTGGAATCCATTGAAATTGAGGATAGGACTATAGGACGATATGTTTGAAATTGCGGGATTGAAGCATCAAACATGGAGACTTCAAAAGCAGAATGCGGGGATTGGCAACCCATCAAGAATGTGGATATGACCATATGTGCCAACAAAACACTACAGAATAGGAAAGTCAACAACGAAAATTGGAAATGGTGCGTTACAACTATCAAGTGGTAGGAAATTTGCTGGCAAACATTCATATTTCAAGAAATGTCAGAGGGATAACACATAGGAGATCATGAGAGAGTTTAACAAGCGTGAGCGAGTACATAATAAATGAATGAATAGACAAGGAACATATTTTACATCTTATACAAAGTTTACATATTCATATGTACATCTGTACATATATAATATGTATATATATAATATACGTGATATATATGGTATATATTGTAGATATTATACATACTATACAATGACAAAAAGATATTTCAATAAATGGTAACCCATCCCATCTTGGACCCTCACTGGTCCATCCACCCACTGGTATCCCTGGCATGTCGGCTTCAGAGTGCCCGGGATGGGTTCAGAACGGGAATTCTCCGTTGATTGTGATATTGATCAATAATGAACATGAAGGTTAGTATTAATAGTTATATAAATACTAATATCTATATATATATATATCAAGGTTGGCTAGTAACTATACGAAAACCAATAATATATATATGATCAATATATGTATAATCCCTGAATTAATTGTCAACCAAGGCTTTGAACATTGCTCACATGTGTTTAGTATCAAATGCCGAGGGTTCCACAAAATAAATCGATGAGTTTCCCCTGAGGATTCCTTGACTTTGCGGTCATTCAAGTTATCTCCTGAGTCATGCAGGTGACTTGAAGTCAGGGGTGATCTGAGTATGCATGAGTCCTTAAGGGATCTAAAATCCTCAGATGTCATTCCTTGCTTTGACGCACACCAAATTCTCCGAAGTACCCAAAGGATCCCAAAGGCACAATATGCGCGCCAAAGGATTTGACATGATCGGTGCCAAATTGGCCATGGAATCACGGAGAATCTATGAGCAAATGCTATGGCGCTCACCATTGGGTGACAAACTTGGATGTCCTTTGCAGTACACAGGTGCCTATGGTTTAGTTTGTTTCTAATGTGTATATATGTATATATATGCTTCGAGTCACTAGTGTACATGAGCACGTATTAGTATATATAATTTACAAATATGTCTAGTTGCACATTCTGTTGAAACCAAACCCAAATATATAACTGGCAAATCATCTGGAACGAATTGGGCGCTAGGGCATGTTCCTACTCAAGGAGCACTGTGTCTTCCAGCCATGCTTTCTACACTGGAACCTCTTCCCCTGTACTCGAAGCAGATTTCACGCACTGATCCGCAAATCCATTCTGTAGGCCGTCTAAGCCATCTGAGAGGAGTGAATTCATTCGATCGAAAGGGATAATTCATCACTGCTGTTGGTTTGGTGCCATGAATCGTTTCTCTTCTCCACATGTTTTTCCTCTCAAAGTGACACAACCACTTCACTAAAACATTTTGGCTCTGCCGTTTTCAGCAAGCTGTCACCTATCAGTGAGGGGTGCAAAGCAAGAAACAACCTTAGCTCAGCTGTGCGAGTAGAGCTGCATAAATAAAAGGGTTGTGACCAAAAAAGGGGTATACAACATTATACAACCCGGAAATGGAAATACAATAAGAAAAATTGCCATATTTCCGAGTGGACTTGGGGCTACTCTATTTTCAAACTGGGCAATGTTAACCTGTTAACCACGCTCAATGTTGACCCTTGGTTGTCGGATGCTTCGCAGACAAATCAACCTGGGTTTGTTGATCATTAGCCATGGATATTAAGCCAAGAATATTAACCAAGAATATTAACAAGATCACTTACAGCAAATGATTCTGGCAAAGAACCTGCCACGTAAAAACATCATGCCTCTGCTCTGATAAGCACTTGCAAACACCACTGCAACAAGGCCGTCGAACCAATCAGACTGCACAATCCACAGAATCATTGGAAATCAAGACATTGGAGATATATCAACATCATGGAGATATCATGGGGATAATACTGGGGAGATATCATGGGGATAACATAGACCCGGGCAAGCCGGCGGCGGAAGTTTCCCAAACATAAATGACCTATAGTTCAAAGACAACCTGTCCCGACCGTGTCCTTCCCTCGACACTCCACACCTCACACTGCACACTGCACTCTTCGCACTCCAAACTTCAAACTTCACACTCCACACTTCACACTTCTCACTTCTCACTGCTTCCTTCACACTCCAAACCTCACACTTCACACTTCACACTGCGCTCTTCGCACTCCAAACTTAAACTTCACACTCCACACTTCACACTTCACATTCCACACTTCACACTTCTCACTTCCCACTGCTTCCTTCACACTTCACACTTCACACTGCACTCTTCACGCCCCACACTTCACACTGCTCTAAACCTACGTGGGACAAAAAAACACTAATGCGACAAAATGGAGAAAATCTGCTGACAAATCACTGTGGCAGCCTTCATGCAGCCACTCCAATACGATTTACGAAGTCGAGCTGCAAAAGACAATAGTATTACGAATGCAGCCACAGCACGAAGCAACCTTGACGCAGCCATTACAATGCGATCTGCAGAGACTGAGTTGCAAAACACAATAGACCTACGCGCAACCGCGTCGGAAATTGTAGCTCCACAACCGGATCTCGACGCCAGAGCCCCAAAAAAGACGATTTTGAAGCACTTTTTAAAATGATTTTTAGAAGGAAAATCACTAGTGCCAAAATGGAGAAAATCTGCTGACAAATCCATGTCGCAGCCTTCATGCAGCCACTCCAATACGATTTACGAGATCCAGCTGCAAAAGACAATAGTATTACCAATGCAGCCACAGCACGAAGCAACCTTGACACAGCCATTACAATGCGATCTGCAGAGACAGAGTTGCAAAACACAAAAGAACTACGCGCAACGGCGTCGGAAATTGTAGCTCCAAACCGGATCTCGACGCCAAACGAAAAAAAGACGATTTTGAAGCACTTTTTAAAAGGATTTTTAGAAGGAAAATCGTTGGCGCCAAAATGGAGAAAATCTGCTGACAAATCACTGTGGCAGCCTTCATGCAGCCACTCCAATACGATTTACGAAGTCCAGCTGCAAAAGACAATAGTATTACGAATGCAGCCACAGCACGAAGCAACCTTGACGCAGCCATTACAATGCGATCTGCAGAGACTGAGTTGCCAAACACAATAGAACTACGCGCAACGGCGTCGGAAATTGTAGCTCCAAAACCGGATCTCGACGCCAGAGCAGAAAAAGTTGATTTTTGCATCGTTTTTTATAAAGAATTGAAATAGAAAATGAAAGCAGGCAAAATCTGAAAGAATCCAGGAACAATCCCTAGCAAGACACAATGGTATTACGTCCTCAGCTCGTCCACCGAAGCATGTGAAACCTTCTAGACATTGCGGGAACGATCCTACAGTTGCAAATCACAATGGAATTCCATCTGCAACTCATCCACCAGCACCACTTGCAATCCCATTTACAGTGAGGGAACGATCCTAGAGTTGCAAATCACAATGGAATTCCATCAGCAACTCATCCACCAGCACCACTTGCAATCCCATCTACATTGCGGGAACGATCCTACAGTTGCAAATCACAATGGAATTCTGTCGACAACAAATGCACGAAACACAGGTGACACCCCATTTACAATGCGGAACCGATCCGAGCATGATCCGACCATGATCCGAGCCCGATCCGACCATGATCCGACCACACACGAGACCGTCTCGCAACCGTCGCACCGCAGAGGTAGATCATCGAGGTTCGGGGACGGACTTTGTATGGAAAAACATATATATAGGCTTTCGTGCATCTGCTATCTCTCAAAAACGCATTTCGTGCGAGACTTCCTTCAAAACTCCATCGGCAACTCCTCCACCAGCACCACTTGCAATCCCATTTACAGTGAGGGAACGATCCTAGAGTTGCAAATCACAATGGAATTCCACATCAGCAACTCATCCACCAGCACCACTTGCAACCCCATTTACAATGCGGGAACGATCCTACAGTTGCAAATCACAATGGAATTCTGTCGACCGCACATGCACGAAAAACAGGTGACACCCCATTTACAATGCGGAACCGATCCGAGAATGATCCGCCCATGATCCGAGCATGATCCGACCACACACGAGACCGTCTCGCAACCGTCGCACCGCAGAGGTAGATACTTTGTATGGAAAAACATAGGCTTTCGTGCATCTGCTATCTCTCAAAAACGCATTTCGTGCGAGACTTCCTTCAAAACTCCATCGGCAACTCCTCCACCAGCACCACTTGCAATCCCATTTACAGTGAGGGAACGATCCTAGAGTTGCAAATCACAATGGAATTCCATCGGCAACTCATCCACCAGCACCACTTGCAACCCCATTTACAATGCGGGAACGATCCTACAGTTGCAAATCACAATGGAATTCTGTCGACCACACATGCACGAAAAACAGTGACACCCCATTTACAATGCGGAACCGATCCGAGAATGATCCGCCCATGATCCGAGCATGATCCGACCACACACGAGACCGTCTCGCAACCGTCGCACCGCAGAGGTAGATCATCGAGGTTCGGGGACGGACTTTGTATGGAAAAACATAGGGTTTCGTGCATCTGCTATCTCTCAAAAACGCATTTCGTGCGAGACTTCCTTCAAAACTCCATCGGCAACTCCTCCACCAGCACCACTTGCAATCCCATTTACATTGCGGGAACAATTTCTTTGACTAACTCGTTCCCTAACGAACTCTTTCTTTGCTAACTCTTTCTTTGCTCTTTCTTTGACTCACTCTTTCTTTGCTAACTCTTTCTTTGACTACCTCATATATCCTGACTAACTCTTTCTTTGACTAACTCTTTCCCTCACTAACTCTTTCTTTGACTAACTCTTTCCCTCACTAACTATTTCTTTGACTAACTCTTTCCCTCACTAACTCTTTCTTTGACTACCTCATATATCCTGACTAACTCTTTCTTTGACTAACTCTTTCCCTCACTAACTCTTTCTTTGACTAACTCTTTCCCTCACTAACTATTTCTTTGACTAACTCTTTCCCTCACTAACTCTTTCTTTGACTAACTGTTTTCTCTGCTAACTCTTTCTTTGACTAACTCTTTCCCGCACTAACTCTTTCTTTGACTACCTCATATATCCTGACTAACTCTTTCTTTGACTAACTCTTTCCCTCACTAACTCTTTCTTTGACTAACTCTTTCCCTCACTAACTATTTCTTTGACTAACTCTTTCCCTCACTAACTCTTTCTTTGACTACCTCATTATCCTGACTAACTCTTTCTTTGACTAACTCTTTCCCTCACTAACTCTTTCTTTGACTAACTCTTTCCCTCACTAACTATTTCTTTGACTAACTCTTTCCCTCACTAACTCTTTTTTTGACTAACTCTTTCCCTGACTAACTGTTTCTTTGCTAACTCTTTCTTTGACTAACTCTTTCCCGCACTAACTCTTTCTTTGACTAACTCTTCTTTGACTAACTCTTTCTTTGACGAACTCTTTCCCTGACGAACTCTTTCTTTGCTAACTCTTTCTTTGACTAACTCTTTCCCTGACATTCTAAAAGTCCGTAACACGGAAGTTTCTCCCCCTAAACTTCCTTTGATAAAAAAAGGGGCCAACGGGATTGGCTCTTCGTGCCTTGGAGATCAAATTCATCTCCCAAATCTGGGGAGTTCCCTGGTGAGGATCCAAGCTCGAAGAATTTCCGGAGAGCCCCGAAAACGATGCCAGATACAGTAATAGTGGCAGATAGAATGTCATAGAATGTCAGAATAGATGTTGGATAGTATGTACGAATGCATGTCAGAGATGAATGTCAGAATGTCAGAATAGGATGTCAGAGAAATTCATCGAAAGGTGTGGCAAATACAATATCAGGTACAATGTCAGATAGAATGTCAGAATAGGTGTCAGATAGAATGTCAGCAAATATGCCAGATGAAATGTCAGAATCTATCAAATAGAACATCAGAATATAGGATGTCAGAATATCAAAATATATATCCCACTAGTATGGTACAATGTCAGATAGAATGTCAAAATATATGCCAAATAATGTCCCATAGGATGTCAGTGGGGAGAGACGGCAATCGATCCAAGGCTGCTGCCAATCATACCTCCACCCGGCTCCGGATGGTTGGATCACGCCACCTGGTATCACCACAGGACCCTAATGCAACCCAAAATGAGGCAGTCCAGAAACTGATATTGAACCATCCCCAAATCCGTCAAATCGTATCATATATTGAAAATGGTCAATATTCTATCTACTGGATGATTGTGATTGCACCTACCGACATTTGGGTTGGTACATGAGCCTTGATTTGTCGTCTGTTATATGACTGAATTTAATCGATGGAGAAACCTCATCGAAGTTCGTGTTGTGGCGGTCCCCCTTTCTACCCATCATTTTGGGTGAAGCCGTCCTGAACTTGTCATAATTCACCCACAACAATGGATGTTCCAGTGTCCAATAGGTTTTTCCATATAGTTCCTCTATGTTCATTTCAACATCCCCCACGCTTGCCCTCACTTAAGAGAGTGTTTCAAACCCTCCAAGACAGGGACGTGACTTGGATTTCTCAATATGGATTTGATTGGCCGGTTCACAACCATTTTCCTCGCGGGGTGGTTGCTTTCAACTGTGCGGCTTAAACAAAATATGGTTAGTCCAAAAGTAAAGTACCCATAAATTCCATGGTTCGTCATTCTCCCTGTTCATAACCACCATTTTCGGGCACACTCATATTGGAAGCAGAAAGCCCCACCATGATTTCACAAAAAGTGGCAAAGGAAATGTAGGGAAATCCGCCCTTCGAGTCTAATCCCACTTTTGCCGCCGCTTGTGTTGGCAAAATTAATATTTGTTGCTGGTTAAATTCCCATTCGCTGGTTGTCAAAGACAAATGTTTATCCCCCACCAAATGGTTGGTGAGAGCAAAATTCACATAAACAAAAGAAAATTTACGGGGGAAAAAAATATGTTGCTACCCATGTTTATCCATGTGTTATGCTTAAATCCCACGACAATCCCCAAGTTTCTCGTGTTTTTGGCTGAAATCTCCCAGGGAACGCCGAGCCACAGCTGGTCCGTAGGACGATGGCACTGCCCTTGGAGCCCTGTGGATGTCCACAATTTGGATGTCAATACACATTGACTATTAATGTATGTATATTTGATATTATATACATGTATTATTTGAGTATTATGCGATTCGTATGATTCAAAGTATTCATATTATTCTGTGAATCTAGGGCCAGTGAATCGACACGTCAACTCATTTATCTTCACAATTAAATCGACTGCTGTGTGCAGCGTGGGTGCGGCCCAAGCGGGCCCTGTGCTACTGGGCGAATCGTAGCAAAACAGCGGAGGTGCGCTGTTTGCTAGTTGACGTAGGTTGGTGCTGCCACTGCAGTTTGTCGCTCTGCAGTGGTAGCGGAGCAAAAGCTCCTACCTTTGGGTGTTAGAGCCATGGCGGCTCGTGTGCCGTCGTCGCACGGCAGTCTTGATGGTGATCCTGCTGAAGGAGGTGAAGGTTCCAGACAACCGGCTGCACCGACTGTGGAGCCGGAGGACGACCCGTTTGACTCTGACGAGTTCCGGGAGTTCCTGAGAGAACGTCGGTTACGAGGAGGTCGACGAGCCGAAGTGGGAGCAGTTCATGCCCGACCTGTTGGGCGATCGGCGAGACGACCAGAGGATGATAGCGATGATGACCGTCCCAACCGTGGAGGTGGCGCCGGACAGCCACCAGAATGGGATGGGGTGAGCCAGACCTTTCAGGATTGGCTCATCAAGTGCAAGCTTTGGCTGGCAACAACCAAAGCAAAACCCAGGACACAGGGCCCCCTGATTCTTCAGAGACTCTCAGGGGCACCGTTCCAGGCCTTCAAACACTGGGCCAAGGATGTGGCGTGGCTGAACAATGAGAATGGAGGTTCAGCCCTTCTTGAAGCCATGAACCTACCTGAGAACTTTGGGGAAGATCGAGAAGAAGATCTTTTAGCCTCGCTTTCCAAGATCACGTATCACATGAAGCGAGGGAAAGATGAGTCCCTGAGGGGATTTTGGTCGAGATGGGAAGAAGCCCTACAGAAGATCCGAGAGCACCAGGTGATCCTCCCGGACAAGTACATCGGGTTTCTTCTTATTCAAGCTCTTGGACTTGGAGATGCTGACATCAAAAGCCTACTCTCATTCACTCGGGGGTCGATCATCCCGAGCGAGGTCAGAGAGTGGGCAAGGAAACACGAGATGAAGCTGATGGCGAAGGATGTCGGCACAGAGAAGGATCGGAAAGGGACTTCTGCCTCGACGAGATCTACGGCGGGGCACTACTTCATTGAGGATGAGCACGCGGCGGAGGAGATCAACTTTATGGAGGACGCGCTGAACGAGCTCTACTCCGAGGATGCTGAGTATGAGGAGGTTGACTCGTCCCAGGTGCCCGAGGACGAGATTCTCGACGAGCACGAGGTGGCAGAGGTGCTGAACACCATGATCCAACGCAAGAAGACATTCGTCCAAAGCGCAAAGATCAAAAAGGCCAAGGAGCTTGCACATGGGTACGGGAACTGGAAGAAAAATCCAACTGGGTCTTCGGCCAGCTCTGGGGGAACAAACCAAATGTCTGTTACCGGACGCTTGAAGGGTGGCAACTACAAGATGTCTTTGGAGGCTCTGAAGGCTACCAGTCGCTGCTCGAAATGTGGACAAGTTGGACACTGGCACAAGGATCCCCAGTGCCCAAAGAACCAAGGCCGAAAGACCACCCAGGAGGCCCACTACATGGAGAAGGACAGCCAGCCTACGGACACCGAGGAGGCGATTTTCTGTGGCTTCATGGAAAAGGAGGTCGAGAAGCAGGATCACTACAACCTGGTTGAGCCCTACGTTGACTTCGCTTGTGATGAACTACGACTTCCTCCTGCAGATCGTCTACTGAGTGATTTGAGCTCTCACGAGCCATCGACCGCACCTGCGACCAATGCAATGGCTTCCAATTCGGAAGATCATCTTTTTGGATTTGAATCGGCCGATATCGGCGCATACATGTCCGGCAGCACACTGACGGAAGGTTTTGGTTGTGATTTAGGTGTTGGTTTGGGGGTTGGTTTGAAAGCTGTGAACCGTGAAATCTTTTGGAGTGAGGGAGTTGGAAATCCCGGTAACCCGAAACCCCATGAAGACCTCTGTGGGACTATTGACACTGGATGTCAAAGGATGGCAATAGGTTTGGCCACTTTGAGGAGACTTCAATCAGCTATGCCGAATGACATGGAGATTGGGACCATCAAACAGGAATATCGTTTCAAATCGGTTCATGGGACATCCAGTACAACACATGTGGCAACTATTCCGACTAGTTTGGGGAGACGGGGAAGCATTCTGAAACCGGCTATTTTTACTGGTGACCATTCTGAACAAGCTCCATTTCTGATTTCTCTCCCGTTTCTCATGGCATGCCGAACTGTCCTGCACCTAGATCCTAGTCGTGGCCTTAGAGCGTATTTCAAGAAATTCGGGTTTTCAGTTGATCTTCATATCGGACCAACAGGAGCACTCAGAATCCCTCTCACGAATTTCACGTCGAAACAATTGAAACATCTTAGAGAAACTCAAGCGGAAGTTTTGCAGAGCCAAGCCGAGTTTGAAGTGTTGAAAACCACAGCTTTTGGCCGAGACTCGAGTGACCCCGACGTTTGCGGTGCTAATTCCGTTGAACCTGCAGCCCATGGAGAGCAACAAGCGTGTGCGTACCGAGCCACCGGAGTGGAGCACGACCGGAGGAGCTTGGTCCAGAATGGTGCTCAAGCTGCTGTTCCTCATGACCCGCATGAGCACTCTTCTGATCGGACTACTTCTTGGCCGAGACCTTCGTGGCCCCGAGGAGATGACCGACCAGGAGATGAGGGAGCGCAAGAAGCAACCATTCAGTGTATGGCCTCTCACAAAGAAGCTCGAGGGGACGCTGTCAGAAATAGCGGACTCGGACTGCGGATTCAGCATGGTGTCCAACAGCCCGTCGAGGACTTCGAGCACTCCATCCCCACTGGCTCTGGACATCGACTACTACATGGACCAGAATGTGGAGGGAAAGCACCCGGTCTGCGAGCACGACGAGGTCTGCGATCTATGGATGTGCCGGAAGCAAGGGAGGAACTTCCAACGGATGTTCTGGCAGTGCCCACTCCCGATCGGGCGTCAGTGCAAGATGTTCCAGTGGTGCGCCCATCAGCCTCACTGGGAGGGACCGAACCAGGCTATTCAAGCCGGACGCAATCCCAAGTCCATGGAGAAATCTCCCTCGACGAGTGCCTCTCGACCTCCCAAGCCGCCGACGACGCGAACTTCCAGCAGTCAGGTGGCTCCAACGACCCCATCTGGAGAGGAGGAGACGGAAATTCAGGCCCAGTGCAATCATCTGGGTCCCAAGTGTCGACAGGGAACCAACGGTTTCAGGGAGAAGGTGTCGTGCATGCAGTGTGGCAAAGTCCTGGTGGATCGAGCACGCAGCAAGCAGGAGATGGAAGAGCGTGCGGAGATTCGCAAGGACAAGAAGGCCAGCGGAAGTGCATCGACGAGCTCTACGGGAACGAAGGAGAAGGGGGATGCAAACGACATGGAGGAGTTCCTGGAATTCCAGAAGTTCCGCGAGTGGCGCCGCCAGCAGAAGAAGCCGGATGGTCCGAGCTGAGTCCAGAAGAAGAAGACTGGGCATCAAATCCAATGCTGAGCAAATCTGCCAAGCGCGCCTGCTTTCAGGCCCGGGCGGCACTGGGGCGTGCTGAGACTATGTCGAAGGAACTTATGAATTTGCTCCGTACAGCGCCGACTGAAGTCCAGTCAGCGGGATTAGAAAAGCTCAGGAATTCAGCCTTCAGACATGGCCAATCGGCAGTGTCCAACAAAAAGGCATTGTCGCTTTATGCTACCCTTCTCGACCGAGATGAAAAGTCAACCAGAGTTGTGGCCGAGCTGTATAATCCAGAGAGGTTCAAGGGAGAGGCAAAAAGACAAGGTTTGATTCCAGGACAGGCATTTGACCTGGACTTAGGACACGACTTGTTGGATCCTCACATGCGTAATGAGGTCAGGAGTTATGTCAGAACTGTTAAACCCGGACTTGTCCTGATTTCACCCCCCTGCAAATGGCACTCCATTCTTCAAAATTTAAGACCCTTTGCTGACCGATCCCCGGAAAAACAACAAGAGTACTTGCGTAACCTGATTCAAGCTAAGGTGTTACTTAGGTTCGGAGTTGAAATTGCTAAGGAAGTGGCCAGTTATGGTGGCTACTTTGTCTTCGAACACCCTGTCACATCTAAGGCATGGTCCGACCGAGTTCTACAACAACTGATGATGCGAGAGGACGTGGTCCTTGCCAAGGGCGATCAATGCATGTTTGGACTGCAATCCAGAACTGGAGTTCCGAGAAGGAAGTCTACAGGATGGTGCACTAACTCCAGCGAGATTGCGGAGATGCTGACGGTCAAATGCGATGGCACCCATGAGCACGACATGATCATTGGCAAGGACGGCTCCGAGAACAAGTCCACACAGGCGCAGAGATATCCTGCAGGATTGGTCCAGGCCATTATCAAGGGCTACAAGAAACAGATTCGAGAGGAACTCTTGCGTGTTGAGTTCTGTCGGATTGACCATCTTCTTCAAGATTGTCTCCATCTTCAGCGGATACAGAATGAGTTGGTCCCAACCGAGCACCTCATCTCTGACTTTGACATCATGACGGCCGAGCACGAGACCGATGAGGAGCACGAGGATTCAAAGAATGACGAGATGCCTGACGATGAGGAGGTCCCGGAGGAGCCAGAGACGGTTGAGGAGCCGGGAGGAGAGACAGAGGGAGCAGAGAACCCAAGATACACGTACCTTCCGAGGGAACGACCGTTCTCTCTGCCACAGCTGGTCAAGCGAGCTCATGATGGACTTGGGCACCCTGCGAACGATCGATTGGTCCGGATTCTCCGACATGCCGGCGCTAGTCAAGAGGCGATCAGGCTGGCCCGAGGACACAAGTGCGCTGTTTGCGCAAGGCATGAGAAGGTCAAACCACCCCGACCGGCCGCACCACCCAGAAACTGGCAGGTCAATCAGGTGGTTGGAGTGGACACTGTTTGGCTACCCACTCTGGGTAAGAAGACCAAGATGGCGCTCAACATCGTTGACTGGGCATCCAGGTTCCAGATGGTGATCCCCTTACAAAGCCATACACCGGCCGCCGCTCGAAAGGCCTACTTACAATGGATCAGACTATTCGGACCACCTGAACGAGTCTATGTTGATTTGGGCACCGAATTCAAGGGCACTTTCATGTTTGGCAGCGAGGTGGATTCAACGTACTACGAGCCCGCTTCACTGGAGATGCCAACTCAGAGGAGCATCACGGAACGAGCAGGCAAGGCTTTCAAGGAAGTTTTCTCTCGAGCGTTGGAGCACCACACTTGCAGCGATGAGTCGGAGTGGCACAACCTGGTCGACATTACGATGATGACCTGCAACCGACTGATGAACAAGTCTGGATACAGCCCAATCCAGAGGGTGCTTGGATATTCCCCTCGAGTTCCCGGAGGACTACTGACCGGTGGTGGAGGAGACTTAGCAACTTTGGGAAAACTCAGTGCAGGGGACCTTGCCATCCAGAATGCGCAGGACATGCGACTCGCTGCAGCGCGAGCATTCCATGAGGCTGATTGCTCTCAGTCCTTGCGCAATGCTCTACATGCTGGGCCTCGACCTCAACGAGAATTCGAAGCGGGCCAACTGGTATATTTCTGGCGAAAGGGGATGGAACGAGCGCTCAAGGACAAGCCAATGTTTTGGCGTGGGCCAGCAAGGGTGATCCTCACCGCCATGCCGACTACGGTCTGGATATCCTATAGAGGATGTATTGTCAAGGCGGCTCCAGAACATCTTCGACACGCCAATGACGAGGAGCAGCTTTCACTCTCGGGATGGATCGACGACATCACCAAGACGAAGGAGGAGATCGAACAACAACCAAGGCGAGGGTACGTCGACCTGACCCTGGAGGAAATCCCCAATGAGGAAGAACGACAACAAGCTCTACCAGATCCAGAGGCTCCTCGACTTCGACTACGACAGAAGACCGCCGCGGACAAGGTGATCAAGAGAAGCTCACCGGACGAATGGAGGTACAATCCGGCTACTGGTGAATTGATCCGAATCCACTACAATCTCAGAAGAGCCAAGTTCAGACCGACTGAAGAGCTGGCAGGTTGCCCCGTACGTCTTGAGGAGATTGACAATTGGAGGAAATCGGTCATGAAAACTCCAGATGGTATGATGATGGATGAGGAAGAAGATGAATGGAACGAAGATGGGCCGGAACCGGATACCCTAGAGGATTGGGTTGGACGAACCTACTTTCGCCTGAAGGAGAACGTAGAAGGAGCAGCCCCAGAGTTTGAACGGATCGTTCGGCCCAGGATGGACGAACCAGCGGATCGTGCCGGAATGACCGAAGGAGTAGAAGAGAGAGAGGAGACAGCTCCGGAGCAAGAGGATACCCAAGTGGCTACCGGCGGGGAGGACGCAGATACCAGAGCTTCAGAATCAAGGACAAGACCCCTGCCGGAAGAGGAGGATACAGAGGACCGACCTTCAAAGAGGATGAGAACAGAATTTTTGGAGGTATATTTACAATCCCTGGAGAAGGCTATGATTGCAAAGCTCAAGAAGGAGGTTAGCTATAAGAACATGACTGCCGAGCTGAAGACCAAGTTCGACAAGGCCATCAAACGGGAGGTGCAGAATAACATCGATTCGGGAGCCTATGAGATCCTGGACAGATCTGAGTCGGAACACATTCGACGTACAAAGCCGGACAAGATCGTCCAGTCCCGATATGTCCTGACCGAGAAGGGGATCGAAGCTGAGGATGTTGAGAAGGCCGAGTTTGAGGGAGTACTAATATCCAAGGAAGGAGATTCCAGCAAGAAGGCAAAAGCCCGACATGTGATGAAAGGATTCAGCGAAGAGAACTCGGAGTACTTAGAGGTGACTACCCCGCAAGTGGGACGAGAGACGGTCCTATTCACCCTACAACTGTTGGCCAGTCTCAAGTGGATGCCTGGCTACCTTGACTTCACCCAGGCGTTCCATTCAGGAGACGAACTCCAGAGGGAAGTCTATGCAGAACTTCCTCATGAAGGACTTCCCGGATGCCATCCGAGGCAACTTCTACGACTACGAAAGTGCTGTTATGGACTCCTTGATGGCCCCTTTCAATGGTTCAGTCATTTGCAACGGATCTTGGTTCAAGAGCTGGGATATGAAGCAAGCACTACGGATCCCTGCCTATTTCTCCTGTTTGGAGAAAACCGGAGGCTACGAGGAATCATCTCTGTGGCCACCGATGACCTACTACATGGAGGAGATCAACTACACTGGGAGAAGATGCAATGGCTGAACAAGAACTACAAGCTCGGGAAGTTTAGTCAAGGAGATGGCAGGTTCGTTGGCAAGGAGATCAAGATGCAGGAGGACGGCGGCATTCTCATACACCAACCGCTGTATACGAAGGAGAAGGTCAAAGAAATTCCTATTTCTCGAGATCGGAAGAGCCGGAAGTTTACTTTATGCAACAAGGAGGAGATCACACAACTTCGAGGACTTCTGGGATCACTTGCATGGTTGAGCAAGGAAACGAGGCCAGACTTGGCAGGCAGAACAGCGTTGCTTCAACAGAGCATGCCGCAACCCTACATTCAGGACCTTCTGGACGCGAACGCTTTAGCGAGAGAAGCTTTGCGGTCTCCATCGACCGGGATCCGGATTCAGCCCATACCACCTGAACGACTTAGGGTTGGTACCATCACCGATGCGTCCTGGGGTAACGTCAAGCCTGACTTCCACGACGAGGAGGACAAGGACTACTGGCTGGAGACAGCCAACAGCTGGATTAGAGTGCATCGACAACCTCGTCGACTGAAATTTCACCCTGGTGCTGCTCCCGGAGGACCTGACCTCTACGAGATACAGAACCACCGAGTGACTGAGTCCGACGATACGCAGCACACCGACCAATGGAACCATCGAGACAGTCAACTTCCAATTGGTGATCATCCCTGGCGAGGTCGCACGACCTTCTACAAGAAAAAGGCCGAAGCAGGTAAGAAGGAGGTGATCAATGAGAAGTTTTTGCAGAATCAACGACTTGCGAGCCAAGGAGGATATATCACCTTTTTCTATGATTCGCAAATGGAAGTGGAGGAGGCCGCATTCCCAATTTCAATTATCACTTGGAAGAGCTACAAGGTCAAGCGGTGCACGGTGAATACTTTGTCTGCGGAGTGTCAGGCGATGATTCAAGGAGTTGGATCACTTCATTGGATCCGCGCCCTTTTGGAGGAGAGCAGAGGAACTATACTACGACTGGAAGACTGGGAACAACAAATAGCTTCCACTCCTTTCATTGCCATCACCGACTCCAAGAGCCTGTACGACACGGTGTCGAAATGTCGCAACACGGCTTCACATATTAGTGACAAAAGGACTGCAATTGATGTCACTATACTCAAATCTGATTTCAAGAAAACCCAGGGTCAAATTAGATGGGTGGAGGGTAGCCGAATGGTTTCTGATTCTCTTACGAAAAAGATGAGCGGTTCGTTTTTGAGGTCTGTCATGGAAAAAGGTCAGTGGTCGCTGTCGGAAAGAGGGTTCCAAACACAGGAATCCACAATTCTTTTAGTGTCGATTCAATAGAGAGTGGCCGATGTGAATCTAGGGCCAGTGAATCGACACGTCAACTCATTTATCTTCACAATTAAATCGACTGCTGTGTGCAGCGTGGGTGCGGCCCAAGCGGGCCCTGTGCTACTGGGCGAATCGTAGCAAAACAGCGGAGGTGCGCTGTTTGCTAGTTGACGTAGGTTGGTGCTGCCACTGCAGTTTGTCGCTCTGCATATTCATATTATCTGTGATGGCTTCATCCATTGACTGCAGCAATCTGTTTCTTTAGGTCTACATCCCCAGCAACCGATGTTTGCTCATGTTTTTTCACCCAAAAGCTGTGAAAAACACAATTGGTTCGCCACAGCTCTGTGAGACACCCAACTTCAGCCGGGGATCCCCCGCCTTTCTCTTTCTTGCTCATTGGCAAAAGGACCTTGCTCCGGCCCCCGGACCTGTGGCGAGCGGTGGTTTTCCAACCCGGAAGCCGAGATGACTGAAATGATCGCCATCTGGCAAATTTCGTCACAATCGCTCAAAAATTGTAGATGATTTTGCTTCTACAATTGTGACAGTGTTGCATACTGTATATAATTGTACAGATAGATAGACAGATAGATAAGAAAGAAAGAAAGAAAGAAAGAAGAAAGAAAGAAAGAAAGAAAGATAGATAGATAGATATACATCATTTACATATATACATATATAAGTAAATAAATATATCTCATATATATATATACATAATATAATCAGATATGATCTATTGCCAGCTCAACTTACATTGCCAAGGACATCTATGGAGCTCGGTTTATGGTGAGGTCGTTGTCGGCAATCTCCCCAGATGCTTTCATAAGCTGAAAAAGAAAACTGAACAAATCCCATGTTTGGTGATATGTTGTGATATGTTGTGATATGTCTAAAAAGCTTTATGTTTTTTCAGATCCCATACCTGGTATACCGGGGAGCTCACCATCGTGCCGGGCTCCCGCAGTTCTCCCGCAGAGCTGTGGCTACAGCTACGACCAGCCCCTGCCACTGGCTGATCACTGGCACCCGGGTTTTCCGGAACACATCTGCACCCGGAAAAATAGAAAAGCAAATCAATTCATGCTACAATGGTTCTAAATGACGTTTCTATCTTTTGTGTGATTACTATACAAGAAAATATGGTTTTTGCCAGTCAAAGATGGGATTTGACCCCCCCAATCAGGATTGGTTGAAGGGAAAATGAAGTGTATAGAAACGGATTTTACCTGTAACCTGTCAAGGTCAAACCTGTCAAGTTTCCCTATCAATTCTGGGAGGTGGATATAGCATCTCACGGATACGTTTCAAGGACAAAAAAATGCACTCAAATGGGAAGTTTCAAAGCAGGCTTCCTGAAATTGGGGGAACATCACCTTGATAGGTATGATAGCTTTAACAAGATATAACTGACATAACTATTATTCACTCACAATCTGAAGTGATCTACACCCCCCAAAAAATGGGAAGGCCTCAGGAACCCAACAAAACAGCGGTCTGGAAGATGATTTTTTCCAACCGTTCTTGGGAAGGGGGCAAGAAAACTCTTTTCATGATGTCCCCCGTGGACTATGGTACCAACACATATGGCATCATATGGCAAGATCCCTTTGATGGGTCCAGTCGTACTTTTCATTCGACAGCTGGTCTGATACTGAATCATCAGCCAGTTCCAGAGGATTGCGTCCTACAATTCTGTGCAGATGCTGCAATCAGTTGTTGTTGCAGATCACCAGTAGGAGACCCAAATATGACATGGCTTGCCCTCGGAAGTGCTTAAGTGGTAGCTGTGAGAGTTCCCAAGTTCAAGAACCACCCAATTGATGATGATTCATGATTCATATCCTGAATTTGTTCTTGTTTTTTTCCCGTAAAATGTCCTTCGTTGCTACCGATGACCAGCGTCTACAAGCTGTACTTGAAACGCCCGTGCCCCGTGCGTTGTTGTATCCGTGTGCCTGGGGAAATCCCTCCTCTCGCGAGTCTAGGACCCTCCATTGGCATCCTTTGGCATCCTTCTAATATGATTGGCACTAAATATTGACCTAGGCCCATATCTCCGATTTTGCTGACCCAATTTTTGTGGTGAAATCCCAGGTTTCTTACCAGTTCCCCAAGCATTGCTGGCGAGATCCCCATGTTGGTGAAATCCCAGGTTTCTATAAGCCAAATCCGCATTGATAACATTGGTGAAATGCCAACAAATATTTCTTGGTTATCCATGTGACCCTCTGGTAATTTAACAGTTTGCTATTGAAAATGGTGATTTATAGTGGATTTACGCATTGAAGATGGTGATGTTCCATAGTTATGTTAGTTTAGCAGAGGGTACCATCAGCTACTGCACTTTTGAAAACCACCATTCTTGTTACTTGAAATCCCCACTTTGGTTGATTGCTCGGGGGTGCAGTCCCAGCCAGCCAAGTAGATGTCACAATAGTTGTAGGATATCCCCATATCCCAACAAACATGGGGGGTTGTACGGTTCTACCATTATCCCAGAAATATCAAACCATAATAAACCATATTAAACCATACTAAACTTTTACTAAACCATATCAAACCATTATCATCCCTATTAAACCACAATAAAAACCTCGATGGAACAATATGGCTTGTCCATCACTGCCTGGTGGAGCTGGGCACGGAGACGCTGCCGGCGACCTCGGCCAGATGACAGCGACTCATGGGGATAACATGGGATCGTCATTATTATTATTATTATTGATAATATTAATCATTATTTTTATATGATTATTATATGTTTTGCTTATATTATTATAGTTTATTATTATTAATTATTGTTGTTATTATTTATTATTGTATTAATAATGATGTGTATATATATGATAATTATGATGATGATAATGATGATGATGATGAGGAGAAGGAGGAGGAGGAGAAAAAGGATAAGGATGAGGATGAGGATGAGGATATTTCATGGGATATATCACTAACAGAATTTATCTCTTTATAGTTTAAGGAATATATATATACATGAATCTACTCTGAAGTTTAAAGTTTATGAGGATCTTTGTGGATAATGATGATGAGATTTCACGAGATATATAATTATATAATTAACTTTTATAGAACTCAAAACTCTTGGAAACTCCCCAAAATCATGCTTGCTTGATAGGGATTATAGGAATTCCCAGCTCATGGATTTTGATAACCTCCAACATGTAAATGATAGTGTATTCACCGAAAAAAACATCAACCAACTGCAACAGGGGTTTTGACGTTCTGAACACTGCGAAAAAAAATTCAATCAACTGAAATTGGCATTGAGCCACGGTTTTTCCTTGGATTTTGACCAGCAAATTTTTGGGATGTGGGCATGGGTCAAAAGTTCTTCGGCCGGTAGATCCGTGATTTGCATATCGTTCATCGTGTGTTTATCGTCCGATTTTTGGGGCTGGTGTCTCTTATCTTGACTCATATAATGCCCGTGCAGTAGCAAGTGGGGATCAATTCTCCTGTATTTTGATGTGTGCCAAGGACATCCAATCACCATTGGGAGTTCATTACATTAGCGAACCTGAAATGACAAGGCCACCTTTGGTTTCTTTGGGTCAACAAAAAAATGACCTGTACCCTCTTGCTTCGTTTAAATCCACGCGTTTACCCAGTTTCAATGGCTATAAATCGCTGCATATCAAGCACTACCAACATGTAAATTTAAATGTTAGTGTACTGGGTATAAACTTCAAATTCTCCACGTCAATCACCTTGTTCTTATGGTTATCTACATGAATTGCCCTGTTGTTGCGCTTGCTCTCCATTAACCACTCCAGTCACAAATGGCTTTCCCCTTCCTTCAACCCTGGGTTCCTGACGCTGGAAACTGGGTGACCACCTGAGCAACCTATTTTGGACCCCAATGGCATCTAGTTTTCTATGTATACGTATTAATAATGTATACATATATATATATGTATACATATATATATATGCAAATGCATATGCATATGCATGTGGATATGCGTATGTATATATATATATGTGTGTATATGCGTATGCGTATGCTTATGTATTTACATATACATATATATATATATATGCATATGTATATGTATATGCATATGTATATGTATATGCATATGTATATGCATATGTATATGCATATGTATATGCATATGTATATGTATATGTGTGTGTATGTGTATGTAATTATATGTGTATGTATGTATGTATGTATGTATGTATGTACGTATGTATGTATGCATGCATGCATGCATGCATGTATGTATGTATGCATGCATGCATGCATGTATGTATGTATGTATGTATATCTATCTATATGTTAATATGTCTATGTATATGCATATGCATGTAAGTATATGCGTATGTGTATGTATATGTATACGTTTACGAATATGTATAGGTAAACGTATATGTATGTGTATGTATTTATGTATATATATATGTGTATATATATATATATGTATGTAAATATGCATGTACCTATATATACAAGTTTTAAAATTATATGTATATATCCAAAGCTGATCCTGGAATAGAAGATCGGACCGGTCCTGATAGAAAGATAAAATATGAAGACTTCAAATGGGAAAGACTCTCATTAACTACTCCATCACGATGATTTGCAATACAAGGTGTCTATGAGTCCTCCAAAACGGGCTTCCGACGGCTGAGTTTGAGCGCAATGGGCCTCCGGCCAGGTGTTCCACGTGCACATGACGTTAAACTATGTTGGATTAAGCATATTGGCAAGATAAGACTATAACATACCTATGTTATGTGTATATTGTATATTGTATATTGTATATTGTATATTGTATATTGTATATTGTATATTGTATATTGTATATTGTATATACATATACATATACATATACATATACATATATATACACATAGATTGGTACGGTATCCAAGGGATCGATACGCAACAATGTATGGATGCAGATGCCATCTGCCTTTGTGTCTTTGCCCAGCTCCATTGAGAGACCAGGGGGCCTGGCTGTGGTGAACGGCGATGATTTGAAGTCCCATTTGGGTTATGTCAATCGTCCAAGAAATAGTCATTGAATGGCAAAGACGAGGATAAACCATGGGATTTTAGGATACCTCATTTTCAGACAAATACTGGCGATTGACCCCTTGTTCTTTGTAGACGTACTACTGGAATCGATACTCTGTCAGTTTTGAAGAAAACAGCAAGGGAATAGTAGAATGAATTTTCATTGAAAAGTCCCCGTTTCGATCATCCGCAAATGCTGGGATTTCTCAAGCCTGCTGTGTCTACTGGAGGGCAGGTCATCATTCCAAGGGATGGATTGCCCAGCAGGGCGTTCATCTTTTTTGAGGGTCTGTGCTGCTGCAGAAAAAGTGTAAAGACGGTATATTATGGTATATTATTGTAAGTTATAAAGGAACATTGAACAACTCCAGCGGCATTGGCTGACATTGAGTTGTTGATATGTGCTTCATAAACCGTTTATTTGGATGGTTCATGGCTATTCCGTCAGAACCGCACCCAACGTGCAGGTAGGGTATGGCAGCATCAGAATATGGAAACCCTCCCGTGTCCGGTTGGAGCTTCCAGGTTGCCAGGTGATCAACCCATCTCCTTCAGGACTCCCATAGGATCCAAAACCATACATCAGCGCTCAAAAAAGACAAACTGAAGAAAATCCACCATTCTCTATGATCAGTGACTCACTCGCTCACGCACGCACTCACTGGTTGGATTGATGGATTGATGGATCATCAGAATTCATTCGCCACATTTCACCATTCAAAAAAAAGTCTCGAAACCCCAAATGATGTCCCCCCCACCTGTGGTGCCCGGTGTGGCACAGGGGAGACGTTCGCCAGCGGCGATCGGACCGCGTCCTGGATGTTTGATGATCTTTTTCACGGTGGCACCAAAGAAGGGAAAAAGATGTTTCATATCGCTTTGGTAAAAAGGATTGTTTTTGTTGCGGCAAATGGGAACTATGTGTATATGTATATATCTATCTATCTATATATCAATCTATCTAGCTATCTGTCTATCTATCTATCTATCTGTCTGTCTGTCTGTCTGTCTGTCTGTCTGTCTGTCTATCTCTCTATCTATCTATCTCTCTATCTATCTCTCTCTATCTATCTATCTATCTCTCTCTCTCTCTCTATCTATCTATCTATCTATCTATCTATCTATCTCTCTCTATCTATCTATCTATCTATCTATCTACCTACCTACCTACCTACCTATCTATCTATCTATCTATCTATCTATCTATATCGTGTGTAAATATATATATATATATATATACATATTTACTCATATTTACTATATATATCCTCTTAAAGTAATCAAGCCTCATCGAAGGGATCTGAAGCACCATCAACGCCTTTGGGTCTGGCACAACGAAAATTCATGCCCGCTGGGAAGCTCCGGCCAATCATTCGCTGCCAAAAAAAAATCCATGCGTCATACATGTGTTTTATCCCACCGATGGCAGCCCTCGGCCCAAGTCTTTCCAGTTAGTGGGGCTGTTTACAACCGATGCTTGGGAGATCGTTGCACCATGGCCGCCTTGTTTCCTCCTCGTGTGGCTCCTTCATCAGAAAGGCATTGGCTGTCATTCTGCATCCCCTGATGCTATCTGGCTTGGGCATCACGGCTACTCCCAGTCGTGTGAAGGATGTGATCACAAACAGCGCTGCTCTACAGGTAGTCCGCGCACGTCTCATTGCCTGTCTCGATTTCAGTGCCTTGATTACTGGCTTGCTTGTTTGGCACCTGGCAGATGACTCTCTTCAGCCGGAACAGCAGGGATGCTACCCTGAATGGCCGTCTTGGCTTCAACCTCGAGAGCACTTGTGGGACAGAGTGGCCTGCATGTCCGATGCACGTGGCTTGCTGCAATTCTGTCGATTTTGTAGTTTGATGTCCGACAAGGCGCCGGTATGTCTTTGGGGAGCGGCATCCTTCGGATTGAGGCAGCAAGCGAGCGGGGCAGCATGTCGACAGTGATTGCACGTGGCTTGAGCCGGCTCAGAATCCGTGGGTCGCACTTTTTGTGTTTTTTACCCAACTTTGGGAGACCAGTGCTCAGCATTGCTTCTCTCAGTTTTTATGTGGGTTGGTCCTCTCAATCGGACTTGCACCATTTGGATTTTCCTTTCTTCTTTAGTGCCCTCCACTACAGTTGCGCGAGCTGATCGTTAGTTAACGGACCGGTGGGCATGTGCGACAGGGCCGTGCCTATCCAACTCAGCGTTCAGCCAGGGTCCCGACATCCCTGTGCTGACGCCATCTTAGGGTTGTTCGGTATGACGTAGTCCCACAGCTTGTGGAATACCAGGGAAGCCTGGCGGGGGCAAACTCTCCCGTCGGCCTTTGGGATGTGTACAAAGCAATCTGTTGGACATGAACCTCGTGCTGCGCCGCACTGCTGCTGCTGTGCGCGCACCACTTAAAAGCCGTCCGCGCTATCCCACCGATGGCGTTATCAGACGCTGTGACAACAAACTCTTAAAATACAGTGAGTCTTTGACCATAGGCTACTTACTGTCGACCAGAAGGATTCATCTTTTGAGGCAAACTTAAAATCCTCACGGTGGGCAACCAGCCCAAAACCCATGTTTTCCTACAAGGTGAGGCCCTCGGTTTACGCCAAGTTGGCTTAGAACTAGATCAACTATGGTTTATGGCATATGTATGTATTTATTATTATTAGTATTATTACTATTAATCATCGTTATTATCATGCTTATCATTGTTTATTATTGTTGTCATGTATTATTATTATTATTACTATATATTTACTCTTTCTTATTTATCATGTATTATTTAGTATTTATTATGTATTATGTATTATTCAGTATTTATTTTTAACCATTAATTATTAGTATTATTCAGTAGTATCATAAATAACCAGTATTAATAATCATCATTATCATTCTTGTTATACATACATACATATGTATATATATATATATGTGTGTGTGATTACCAACATATGTAAATTATTGTTATTATTATTAGTCTTATTATGTCTATTGTTGTTATCATAGATATTATCATTATCATTACAGTATTACATATATAGATTATTATTATTATCATATTGTATGTCATCATTATCATTATCATCATCATCACCATCACATTATATTATACATATATATATATATTATTCAAAAAAACTAGAATGATACATTATTGCTATATACAACATATAAATATATATAATATAATATAATATCATATCATATCATGTTGTATCAAATAAGAATATATTATATCATGTTATATCAGGTTATATCATATTGTATCATATTATATGATATTACAATATTTCATGTCATATAATACTATAATTATTTAAGTACAATTATGAATATAGTCATAGCAATAATTATATTGTATCATATTCGATTATATTACAGTGTATTATGTTATATTATGTGATATTATGTTATATTATGTGATATTATGTTATATTATGTTATATTATGTTGTATTATGTTATATTAGGTTGTCTTATGTTATGTTATGTTATATGATTTTATATTATGTTATATTATGCTATATTATGCTATATTATGTTATATTATGTTATATTATGTTATGTTATGTTATATTATGTTATGTTACGTTATGTTATATTGTGTTATATTATGTTATGTTATTTTATGTTATTTTATGTTATTTTATGTTATGTTATGCTATATTGTGTTATATTATGTTATATCAAGTGATATCATATCAAATCATATCATATCATAATATCGTATTATACTATATAATGTCATATCATATCATATCATGTTATATCACATTTTATTATATCATATCAATCATATCATAGCATCTTTTATTATATTACAGTACATATCTATACTCTATAGCCAATATAGGGTTTTTTTTAAGCCAACAAACATCACTGGGGCAGCACCCCAGTGTCCCATCATCGCAGTCCATCTGGCTCGGTGGCACATCATGCCAGCTTTGACCTGGTCTTTCCAGGGAACCTGGCCAGGTCAGGCTGGCTAAGGACCTTAAAATCATGGACAACTGGACCTTAAATGATGACCAAATGGATAAATGATGTATATGTTGTTCTGAATATTAAATGAATATGTGTATATATAGACAATTATAGATACATATATATATATACATATTCATATTAAATCTGAAGTAATGGACCTTAAATGATCAGTTAATGTCAGAGGGATGTTCATAACAAATGGAATATGACAAATACCTCTATTTCTGCGGAAGAGAGATTCCAGAGAAGAATGAAATGCAACCGTTCGAGCAAAGAGAATTCGGATGACACGCACAAATCTTGAAGCGGAACAAATCCAATGAAGAAGATCCAGATGTCCAATTTGAACATGATTTGATTTGATCGATAGATATGCCCGTAGTTTTTTGGCTGAACTCGCTAAAGCGGCAAGGGTACAGCCAGGGTAGCAAAGTCCTGGCCAGCCATAGAAAAACGTGTGATCACTGCTTTGAACCAAGATCTGCCACTTTGTGATTTTCGTGACGGTCACTAGAATTTCCAGACGATGTTCGGCAGCGAATCAGCACACCAAGGGCAAGAAAGAAGACACGCTAGACAAATACTACCCCAAATTCAAACACCAGGTGAAGGATCCCAAAGAGAACTCCAACCAGAAAGGTCAAGATCCAGAACTAGAGATGAGGCCACAGATGATGCTGAGTTACAGAACATGCGAAGACATGAGGAAGCCAAGATCAAGCAGATCAAAAGCACCGTCGAGGATGAATTTGCACAAGCAATTCCCCAAGACACCATGAAAAGCATAAAGAAATTTTCTCTTGACCTTGCGTCCAAAGTTGACAGGCTTCAAAAGACAAATGCCCGCATGAAAAAGCAACAGGAGGAAATCCAAATCCTCGCGCAAAACAGGGTACCTAATGGAATGAAGCCAGTTCCATACCCATACGAAACGGCTTTCCTGGACAGCCTGATGATCAATCGTGGGGAATGGAAGGTGGAACTCCCTGAAAACACCAACCTCAGAGAAGCAAGGAAGATGATCCATTGCTCTTATTTGAGGATCATGCGGGAGATCGACCACGAAATAGCAAAAGCACAACGGGTTGAGTTGAGAAACTCGACCAAAAAATCAGCATTCATCGAAAAGTGTGCCACAGCATACACCGCAAAAGCATCCCTATGGAAAGACTTGGACCTTGACTTTGAAGATGAACCAAAGACCAACAACATCACCGAGGAGGTTTTACGAGTCAAGGCATCCAATGTCTACGACAAAACCATCGACCACGCTGCCACCCTCCTTCAGAAAAGGAAGGACCAAGAAAAGGCCCAGCGGATGAAGAAGGATGGACTTTTGAAGTCAATGTTGAACAAGTCTCCGGAGGATTTGTTGCACATGACCATCGATGCCAGGATCGAGGAAAGAATGCCAAACAAACCGAAACCAGCCACCAAGCTCACAGCAAAAGAGCTAAAAGAAAACCAGGCAAAAAAAACAATTCAACTCTGCGAAGGCCTTTGTGGCTACAACAAAACCAGAAGGCGATGTGGACATGCAAGACCCAATGTCCACAGCCCACTTCTGGTTACAGAATAGCCAGACAAACAAGCAGCAAAACACAAACAGCAAAGGAAACAACAAAGGGAACAGCAAAGGGATGACAAAAGGAAAAGGCAAAGGCAAAGGAAGGGGATCCACCACACCAGGTCAGAAAGGGAAAGCGACAACAGCCACACCAGGCGGCAAAACACATGCCAAAGGTGCCAACAAGCGACAGCATGAGCACCACAAAGGATCAAGACCTTTTTTAGACAAACGCCTACACCACGGCAAGAAAGGAAAAGGGAAAGGCGATCCCAATGGAAGAAGGTCCAGCAAGGCAGGAAAAGGGAAGGGCTGCAAAGGGCAGCCCTGGTGAGGATGTTTTTGAACTACACCATGGGCATGACGGCTCCAGAGTTGTGCGTACTGCTGAGCTGCGGGAAAAGGACAGCCAGGAGTGTATTTTTACTATCCTGAACAGTTGTTAGCCACAGCCTTGGAGCCGCAGCAAGTGCCATGGCCCGTTGAATTTGTCTTGCGTTTGCATCCAAAGCATGTTTTTGCCAGTCAAAAACTACCAGCTATGTCAGAACTGGGCAGGTCAATCCAACAGTGGGAGCATAAGATGAGATGGCGGCTTTTCCATTCACAGCAAGGTCTGGGGCAAAATCACCAGAGCACAAGGGGTTGGCAGAAGTTACGTGATCGGTTTGCCACACCTCTGTGCCCTCACCGATTTTGTGACCAATGGGAATGGTTTTTTCATGAATTGAAGCAGGGAGTTTTCCAACAGGCTTTTGTGATGAGAAACGCAGCAAAATTTTCTGACAGGCGCCCATCCAATTTCAACAGAGTGGCGCGCTGGGGATTACAAATGCTGCGTTCGGGTCCGATCGGGGCTGTTCGTACAGACAAGGATGGAGGTTATGCTCTGGTCTGGAAACACGCCTTGACACAAGCGATCCTTGCTTCCCTCACTTTGCCCCACTATGAGGAGAGGTTTGTCCATGATCAGACCTTCAATGACATAGCGTCCGAGTACTGCGGACTTGCCAAGTACATCGGAGAACAGACCGACGATGATGAGTTGGTGAATTCACTTTTGTCCTCTCTAAAAAGAGGCTGCAAGAACTTTGTAACTAAGGTTTTGACAACAGTCAAGACCCACAAGGCTGAAGGTGAACAGTCCATGCGAATAGTGCATGCTGCGCCCAGGCATTTTGCCAAACCAGCCATGAGATGGGTGGCCATGTTGATCCAGAAGCACTTGGAACAATATAACCACATACTCAAAGACACAGACCACTTGCTACGACTTCTCAGAGAAGTACAGGTCCCTGAAGACTCGTGGCTTCTACGGTTTGACATCAAAGAGTTCTACATGTCTGGAACACACCAGGCAATCAGCGATGCGGCAAGCACAGCATTCCCTTCCCAGTTTAGGGACTCGGCGACGCTGATGGTAGACCATATCCTCAAATCCCAAATAGTGACAGATGGATTTTCTGACAAATACTTCAGGGTGAACATCGGCTCTGGAATGGGCCTTACTTGCAGTGGCGAACTAAGTGATGGTGCGTTTTGCAACCTTGCAGAAAAGGATTTTGCAACAAACCCAGAGATCCAAGCCCGATATGGCATCCTTTTTTACGCACGTTTCAAAGACGATGGAATCATCATAGCCACCTGCAACAGGCAGGACTTGGTCGACTTCACCGCGAAGTTCAAACAGAAGTCAGCACCATTCCAGCTCAAGTTCGAGGTGCACAGAGAAACGACAACCATGATGGACGTCACTCTGGAAAAAGGACAAGGATGGAGAAAAACAGGCAGACTTGACTACAAGCTGTACACAAAACCATCCAGCCAGTGACAGCCTTTGCTGAGCTCATCTTTCCACCACCCGAGCGTCCACCTAGCATGGCCAACAGGCCAACTCTGCAGAATCCGACGGCGGTGCAGCGAACAACAAACTGCAAATAGAGAGGTGCGAAGATTCTGTGAGCAATACCACCGACATACCGGCTTGTTCGTGCAGGAGGAGACTAGAGCAAAAACCATGGAGGTGAAGCCCTCTCCAATGTTGCCTCGGCTCATCCTGCCATACCGGACAGCTTGGGACTGCAGCCGCATATCCCACATCTGCAGAAGGGTGTGGCAGAAATGCGGAATGGAGACGTTCACAGGTGAAAAAGCGGATTTGCAGATTTGCTGGCAACTGCCCAACAAGCACCTGTTACAACAGATTAGACAGAAGAACCTGCAGAATGTACATGGAGGAGAAAGGGGATGGAAGGTGGGCAAATACCTCTATTTCTGCGGAAGAGAGATTCCAGAGAAGAATGAAATGCAACCGTTCGAGCAAAGAGAATTCGGATGACACGCACAAATCTTGAAGCGGAACAAATCCAATGAAGAAGATCCAGATGTCCAATTTGAACATGATTTGATTTGATCGATAGATATGCCCGTAGTTTTTTGGCTGAACTCGCTAAAGCGGCAAGGGTACAGCCAGGGTAGCAAAGTCCTGGCCAGCCATAGAAAAACGTGTGATCACTGCTTTGAACCAAGATCTGCCACTTTGTGAAATCTGAAGTAATGGACCTTAAATGATAAGTTAATGTCAGAGGGATGTTCATAACAAATGGAATATGACAAATGATGAATATCCATGTCAAATGGCTAAGAATATCAGAAATGGCTAAGAAAGTGATAATGTGAAAATGTACATTCCTACCAAAGCTGTTGGACATCTTACTCTGCTGTTCACACCAAAATAGTTGAATGGGCGTTCATCCCTCAGTCTTTGTTTTTCCTCATCCCCACATCGCCCAGTGGGAAAATCAGAGAAGCCGTACTTCGCCAACTGATGGGCCCCGGTCTCAGATCTGAATGAGGATAATAACCAACCGGAATTGATTGGTTTGCTCAGGACTTGGGATTATGGGGCCATCTTCATCAAATGAAGCTCCTCATTGCGGATTCCCCACGCCACTGAAGTAATATCCCCACTGAAAATCCGGGCCTGAGTGAGTATGGTTGCCACAACCTGCAAATCGTTAAGCCAGGAATGAGGCCACAAAAACAAACGGCAGCAAAAAACAGGTGAACGTGTCCGTTGCTACTTGATTGGATGGTTTGCTTGCGCAAATCAAAAATGCTGCACCCGCATTAACAATCCGACAATTTGGCATGGAAACCAAGCATTGCAGCATTGACCAATTTTGAGCTGAACCTGTTCCCCGCACAGGTAGGTTCTCACCTAATGCCTGAATCATGATCTGGCTGTTGGTTCAACTGAGCCCAAATAAGTGGCTCCAATAGGGACAATTTCATTGCATGTCATAAAGTCAACCACATCTTTGATCAAGTCTGTTCAAACCCTCTCTTATCTTTCAACTTCCCTCAACTTACCATGTTTGGTGGTTGTCAATCTCCATATATCACCATATGGAGGTGTCCTAAAATGGGGGTACCCCTATATCATCCATTTGAATAGGGTTTTTGTAAACCATCCAGCTATTGGGGTTTGTATCCCCCATTTGCGGAAAACCCCATATATTCTGTTAGTTGATGTTGAAAAACACCACTTTGAACCTACGGGTGCCGTCTCCCTGGCCTGCTGTCTCAGCAGCTTTTAAGGCCTGCAACGATCCAAAGATTGCATGAAGACTTTGAATGAAAGAAGTGGACGCAAAAGAATTGCATAATTACGTTCCAAAATGAGAACAAGTGTATGGATCTCATCAACCAAAATGGAAGCAAGGGTGCCTCGATGCTCAACGAAACTGCAAAATGTTACCATGACCAACCGAAATCGAAGCCGCACCTGTGCTATATACCCATGTCTCCACAAATACTGAACCAGAATGTGAACACAAAACAATGCATATCCCAAACCAAAGAAATAATACTTGGATATACTTGGCATATTGTCCATAAAAAGTGGACTAAAACGTTGCATGTTCAACCACAATGCAAACATGAGCACAGTATCAACCAAATGCAAAAACTTGTTTTGCAGGTCAACCAAAATAAAAAGCCGGAATATTACGTCTGAACCGGCAACAAACATGCAAATGTTGATCAGCCAAAATGTAAATGAAAATCCGCATATCAGACACCAAAACAGAAACGTATAGAAAAATGTGATCATCAAAAAGTGACAAGCTGAAGACTCAAGAAAAGACAAAAACAACAAACCTCATGAAGAAACCACCAGAGCTCCGAAAGTTCCCTCCTTTGCATGGCCTCGTCGAGTAGTTGCATGGCTCGGGCCGCTTGATGATTCCGCTCCTCCAGGGTTTGGACCTCAGTGTCGAGTGGGTTTCCTCCTGACCCCGATGCACCGATGGATCATCGGATTTAAATCACTGGCACCGGTGTCCACTTTGGGGCATCTGCCGAACTGTCGCACGAAGATCTTGGTTCCACTAAGACTTCCACAGCATCGTACGCATCGATGAACGAAGAATCCAAGTTCTGCTGCCTCAGAGTCTGAAGATTGATTGGAACTGGAAGAACCAGCATTCAGCCCACAATCAACCACTCAGAATAGGAGAATAGTACAGATATTATGAGGCTCTAATTTGGCCAAATTTCCTCAGGATCCAGCCCCGAATCATCCTCCACTTTTGAACTCGACAGCGCCTGGTGGAGTGCTCTTCTGCTTTCTGGCTTAGGAAATCATATCAGTAGCAAACTACAGGACACCATGATACCTGCATGTTTGCAGCTTCAGTAGAGCAAGTTCAGGTGGGAATCCATTATATTTCTCTCACCATCTGAAAATGCGTGGTCATTGGAAATCACATGTCTTGGCTGTCTTTTCATCTGTAAAGGTAGGGGCGGCCTTGTAGTCAAAACTATTGACCCGAACTTGGATGGTTTCATACTACGAATGCCCCAGAATGACAAGCCAATCTGCAGGCCGTGGAACAATACATATATATATATACATATATATATATACACATATATATATATACATATATATACATATATATATATACATATATATATACATATATATATATACATATACACTATATATATACACACCAAAAATAATAATAAGTGTCTATATTTATGTATATACTATACATATTATACATACACTATATATATATATATGTATACATCGGTATAGTATCATAAAGCGGTTCCAATGTGTGTCTTTCAAATGCAATGGGCCTGGACCCGTGGAGCTGCTCCTGGAAGCTGTTCCGACAGAGCGAAGGGTGAAGAATCCTACATGTCTTCATAATAATGGTTGGGTTTATGCTGGCGGCTGGTGTGTATAATATGTGTATATATATATACATATAATATATTATATATATGCATATATATATATTACATACATATCTGTGTATGTATCTAGCCATCTATCCTATCTTTCCCTGTCTATCTGTCTATCTGTCTATTCATCCATCTGTCTATTCATCTAGTCAACTATCTAGTCATCTACCTATTTAAATGTATAGATCTTAGATGATACTTATAATATATATATATATCAGCAGGGACAATGAAAGATGTTGTCACCTGAAGAACCAAACTTTCCAACCCCCCTGACGCCCTTCGAATATACCACACATGCATGGATGCATTGACACATCTGTGTAAATATCTATCTTTAGAGATATATATATATATATAATCATTTACGTCAATCTAGATCTGTATATATATATACTGTGCATCTACGTAGAGCTCCAAGATGCCAGAGCTGGCTCTGGGTCAAGCATTCTAACCACCTCAACCCGCAGACATTGCTGTTCTTCTGCTAGTCACCATCCAGTTTTGTTCACTCACACCATTTGTTTGCGTACATGGAAAATCGAAATACACATGGTGATCGTTCCCAGGGTATATATGTTTTTGCTCATTGGAGTCATATGTGTATCAGTCAAAGTTTGCGATGTTGGCTAGTCTTGATGAGTATTGAACCATCCCAATTTGAGAAACTCCGAATTACTTCATATTCCCCATCAAGATCCTATACTCTACTTGTCATCGCGTGCTTATGGAATCTGATGGTGACTTAATTCCATCTCTCTTTAGCAATTTCCCTTTTCTGATTGTATCTCGTAGTGTTTCACACCCTCACACTTCACTCATTACCCTAAACCAGTGGCTTCAATGCTAGAGTCTCCAAGTTTGGATGGAGCTGAACGCTACTCCTTCATTTTGCGGGCTGCTTGTAGGAAGCCTCAGCTGCGATACTTGGAGGAGCCAAGAAAATGGTAAAAAGAAAGGTTTCGATAAATCCTATTGCTCGTAATCTCATCATTGATCATATTATATACCCTCTGGTAAACTAACATAGCTATTGAAAATGGCCATTTATAGTGGATTTTCCCATTAAAAATTGTGATTTTCCATAGCTATGTTAGTTTACCAGAGGGTAAATATTATGCCATTAATGATCCCACAAGACTAGTCATTGTCGCATTTTTTGTTCACACCTTCTGAGAGACTCAGGTTTGGTTTGCCAAGATGAGTCGAAATGACGGTCTATCCATTGGAGCAAGATCCCTGTGTAGCTGAACTCATCGTTGCCAGCGAAACCTCCAATTGTGGTTGGTAAAATCCAAAAATTTCTGTTGGCGACCCATTTCTGTTGGTGTCTTCCACCTATTCTTGGTAAATATATATATATATATTTATTTATTTATACACCCCGTCCCTTGGCTGACATGGTGCTCTTGACATGGAGTGCTCCAGGAATTGCAGGAGCCTGGGGAAGAACGGATTGTTAAAGATTGAGTTTGTGAAGTTTAGGTGCGTTGGCTAGACTCTAAACACATACATGTATGTGGAGAGCAAAAAAGAGAGAGAGAGAGAGGGAGGGAGGGAGGGAGCGAGAGAAAGAGATAGAGAGAGACAGAGATGTTGATTTGGAGTTACAATGAATCCCAATTGTTGTCTGGATAAAGAGAATTATACCTTGCAATAGCAGAAAGAGAGGGAGAGAAAGGGGAGAGAGAGAGAGAACCAAAGTATATATACGTCTGCGTGTATACACATACTTTGTACGTCTGTGTGTGTGATCTGTGTGTGTGCGCGCATCTGTGCGCTTGGTCGGGTATCTTGCAGTATCCACATATTTGTACTGAGTCTGACCAAGGAATCTGGCATATACCAAAGGGTAGCCAGCAATGCCCCATGGGTATCCTCTGGTTTGGTCACCACTTCTTGCTGGTTATATCCCAATCATTGTCAGCCATCTAATATTGTGCTTCTTGTCGAATTCATGTTGGTTCTGTCCACATTATTGATAATTATGATCGGTAAAGCCAAACACATCCATATGCAATGCTTCCCTTTCCATATTTTCCATGTGTTGATGGCCGTATGCCCATCTTGATTGGCAATAAACCCTGGTATTTTGTTGGATCGGTATGACTCCATAGTTTGTGAAAATTATCGAACGGGCATGAAAAAAAAACATTCGCAGCGGTCCCGAGATATTGATCATCATCTTTGGCATGATGTTACAAAAATGTGTATACATATATTATATATCTATATACATATATTATATATCTATATACATATATTATATATCTATATACATATAACATCATGTAAGATCATATATATAACCTTTTCGGGGGTACCGAGTACCCTATGACTTCGCTCATAAAATACATACCTCTGTTGTAGCCCCACATGTTCGTGGCGTCTGATGGTTAAACCTTTTGTAATTAGTGTTGCTGGCGTCCCCATTTTGACCAGTGATCTCCACAGTTTGGAGATTGTTGCGAAGGAGAATCATGACACCAACAGCCCTCTGCCGTGGTATTGTTCAAAATTCCATACATGGTAGTAAAATGGGACATTGAGGTGTCTGAAAATGGTTCCCCCAATTCCACAAATGATCACTAGGGTTCCCAGTTTGAACAAACCTAGGTTACCAATTCCCCCAATTCCCCCATTTTTGTTTCCATGTTTGTTGACAATGGAATTCCCCAATGCCGATTCCAATGGATTATCATCATCTTCCATATTTCTTCCAATGTAATGAAACTGTTATTTTTGGATGGATCTACCCCTATTATCAGACCCAGCACCAAACCGCGCCCATCCGTGCCTGCTCGCGATGCCGCCGCACGAGGGACATGATTCATCCTGCGCGGCAGTCGAATCTCAAGCAACAAACCGACAAACGCGGTATTAAGCACTAAAATCACTAACCTCTGGTAAACTAACATAGCTGTAGAAAATCACCATTTTTTGTGTGTAAATGTAGATCGACTATAAATGGCCATTTTCAATAGCTATGTTAAATTACCAGAGGGTAAACATGAGGATGTCAAGGATGTCAACTACAAAAAATGGCGTTAGAAAAGAGGATGTTGACTGTCATAAATGGGGATGTTGACGACCATTGATTGGGATATTGACTGCAAAAAAAAAGGTGAGATTCACCAACAACCATCCAGATTGACGTAGAAAAGCTGCGAAGCAACTAACAGTTTTTTGGAATGTTTCACTGACAATAATGGGAGATTGAAAGGAACAATATGATGAGTACCCTCTGGTAAACTAACATAACTATGGAAAATCACCATTTTCAATGGGTAAATCCACTACTATAAATGGTCATTTTCAATAGCTATGTTAAATTACCAGAGGGTAAAAAACACGAGTGAAATACCAACCGAGAAGTCGAGAAAATGTGTCTTTTACTCAACGCCCCAGAAATTGAAAAACAAGATCTGCATTCCTTTCCCCCCAACAAGAACCGCCCCTGTAAGGGGCCCAAAAATGAACCACACATCTAGTACTGAACCAAGTTTTCTGGTGGGTGTCTATTATGATTGGGCAAGGCACAGTATTCCATTGATTTAGACTAGGACCGTTTTGCCAGCCATTTTGTGTCTCAATATAACCATCACCATTTACCCAACAAAAATAACTAGTCTTGGATGTCCTGCAGTGTGTTTGGTATCTTATAACTATCGTATGTTCCCACTGAGCATTGTTCAAAACCCCCTGTCGTCCCTTTATACTCACTGGTTAATAGAATTCCCCATAATGTATTGTGATAATCCCCAATATGTTGGATAGTATGACCCCTATTCAAAAAATATCACCCGACAGGTTTTTGAACATTGCTTTAATGTTATGGCCGGAAAAATATCCAGAGGTCAACTACCCGCCTGGCAGAGGACGGGGTGCCAAACCTGCAGCGAAAATGGGGTGCATCCCCAAAAAAAATAATGATGATCCGTTGGAAATGGAGGCAACGGATCATCTTTTTTTTGGGGGGGATGCCTCGTTTGTAGACAACAATAATCAACTCTAATGATCACTATTTTCAAACAATCCCACGTTTGTAGACCCATAGACCCGTAGACGAGTTGCCTATTGAAAATGGTGATTTTCCATTGCCAGGTTCGATTAGCAAAGACCCGGTCATAAACCCGTCAGGGTGGTAGGAACCCTCTAACAACTGGGTATGATAAGCAAACGAAATGATTGAGTATGATTCAGGGATATATATATATGTATGTGATTGTATGTGTATGTATGTGTGATCGAGCGACTTGAAATTCATGTGCAACTCCACTTGTATCCTGCACCCTCCGAGAAGCAAACACAACAAAGGAAAACCAAATCAAGAAAATCGAGGCTGATTTACCTCTTGAAATTCTATCTTCGCCTTGATGGTGTCTGAAGGTCATGGTGATATGGGTCAGAACCCCGGCACTCTGGTTCTGACATCCGGGAAAGGAACAAAAGAGACTCTTTGGGGATGTTCACACATATATACATTTCGGTGGTGTTTGGCTGTACCCTCCCTAGTTCTTCCTAAAAGTCCCCAGTTTGATTGATAAAGATCTCCAAGGTTGATTTCTTAAATCACTTAAATCTCTATTCTTACAGACTGATAGAATATCTCATGCTTACATCCCTACCTTTAGATGCCTTTAGATCTCTCCCTCATCCGACCCCTTCCCATGCTGCGCACCCGGAGCCAGCACCGGAGCCCGGCGCCAGGCCATAGATTCGCTCCAGCCTGGCGACAAAAACTGGGTGTGATTCATGGGTATATCTGTCGATATAGCATAAGATTAGATAGGAATAGATAGGATAGATTTGGATTAGATTGAATTAGACGAATAGTTTAGATGTTGATTTAGGCTTTGATTAAGATTTAGATTTAGATTTGGATTCTTGGATTTAGATTTAGCTTGGATAGATGGATTAGATTCATTAGACTAGACTGGACTGAATTAGATTAGATTTAGATCGGCCTATTAGAGTAGAGTAGATTAGAGTTCGCATAATGGGGAAAATGATGTTCTAAAGCAAGATGGCAAATTCCCCTCGTTTGTATGGTTGTGTGTTGGTTGAATCCTGATTTTGCTGGCAAAATCCCAATTCATTCTTGGTTAAGCCCGCATGTTTGTTGGAAAATCCCATTTCTTTGATGCTGGCATTTCCAGTTCGGGATGGTTGATTTTGGGTTTCTTACGTTGCCCCATGTTGGTTGATTTCCTACCATCAGTCCTGGTCGTTAAGTCCCCAAAGTGGGCGAACCCTCTTATTCCTGGGCTGTCACCACGACGACCCCCAACCGCTTCCTACGACCTTGTGGACATGGTTCAACGGTCAAAGACCTACGTTGATTAATCATGTCATAATGTCATATAAATCCAGCTGAAAGCTGGTCCGGAAAACTCCAAAAATTGGCAAATGGGCAAAATGATCTTCATCGTGGACTAGCCGATCCTTTCGGGGTTCACAACCAGCAGCGTAGAGATAAACCAACAATTATAACGGTTCTGTTTAAATATGACCGGCATGATGAACATCCACCTAGAACAGTTACTTTGGTGTGACCATGCCAGGCCTTTGAACCACACCCATAATGTCGCTGACATATCTGGGTGCAAAATTCAGACCCTGATCACTGACGGCTACATCCCCATGCTTTGATGATCGAATCATATCTGCACTCTCTCTTCCTCGTCTGATCGCAGATCCCCGGCTTGTTGGTTGAGTTGCTGAATTCCGTGCATAGTTATGTTCCCTGAAGTACCTGCATTCTGCCAGTTTTTGGTGGTTAAATCACTTACCGTGCCGTCCAATCTGCTAAATGTGAGGGGTTGGAAGACTACTTTTGAGAGAGCCAATCCCCTTAACCACTGGGAAGCATAAAAATAATTATTTTACTATAGCGGACTACCACTTAGAATATTATAAATTATTTGAATAAGATAGAATATGTTTTTTTTAGAGATTTTATTTGGTTCAGATAGCAGTTAGAATATCACCTTTAATAATGCAGATAGAATATGCAAAAATAATCATTTCAGCAAAAATAAATAACCACTATTTTGCAATACGAATCACCATGAATGCAGATAGAATATGCAAAATAACATTTCCGTAACAATAGATAACCATTATTATGCAATACGTCTCAGCACTTATCTTCAGCTTTCGTCATAACCATTTTTTTTCTCTCTAATGCTGGTTTGATGACTTTTCCATACAATATTAGATCATATATTGATTTTGTTTAATGATTTTTTGAATAATCATGATTTTTAGGGATATTCTAAGTGCATGCCATCCTAGCAAAAATCAAGAAATCATTGGTTCTTGGATATTTTTCCATATTCTAACTGCATTTTTCATATTCTAAGTGCTAAATGGCCTCATCTTAAATTTCAAATAAAATCAACGTTCGGGACTACTATGTTCTGTAATTTTTTATTTAATAAATCTTAATTTTTCATATTCTAACTGGGTGTCCGCCACTGTAGCTTTTTTGGGCCTCAGATTAGCATTTCCAAAATTGGGAAAACGGTTTTCAGGGTCTATCTTAACGTGGCATATCCATAAAATAATATCCCAAGTCTTAGTTTATAGATATATAATACGTATACATATGTATATATATATATCTCTCTCCCATGCTATCCCATCATATCCCCATAAAATGTTTGTTTCGCTGCAGAACTCCCCAACCGTCCCTGCGATGGGCCAATCATTCGCCCTTCCTCGCAACATGCCGACAAAGGACTCCCGTCGTTCTTCAGCCCATCGCCGCCTCGGGCATCATGACAAACCACTACTAACCATTAGAAATACAATATCTGGTTGGTGGTTAATAGTGGTTAATAGTGGTTAATAGTGGTTAATAGTGGTTAATAGTGGTTAATAGTGGTTAATAGTGGTTAATAGTGGTTAATAATGGTTAATAGTGGTTAATAGTAGTTAATGATGGTTAATCATTGGTGAATTATGGACTGGTTGGTGGTATACCTACCCCTCTGAAAAATATGATAATCAGTTGGGATGATGACATTCCCAATATATGGAAAAATAAAAAATGTTCCAAATCACCAACCAGATACGATTACCATGTATAAGCATCATGAATAGTGGTTATATAATTGGGATTAATAGTGATTTATAATCATAATTATCCATCATTAATCATCAATCATCAAAAAATCATCAATCCTCATTCATCACCAATATTAACCACTATTCGTCACAATTACTCACTAATCACTATTAAACATGGTTTTCCCCTAACATTTACGCACCATCCCGGCCCTGAGCCACTGAGTCTCCCTGACTGCATCTCCCGGCGCGCAGAGACCACGCGCTCGGCGCAGATCGAGGCGCAGTAGGAGGCCGTCTTCTGAACCTCGGCGAAAATGATTTCACCACGGAAAATGGCGATATCTAGACTTATCTAGAAATACAAATCGGTATAAATGTAGACATAAATATATATATATATATGTGTGTATGCATGTATGCATGTATGCATGTATGCATGTATGCATGGATGTATGCATGGATGTATGCATGGATGTATGCATGTATGCATGTATGCATGTATGCATGTATGCATGTATGCATGTAAGCATGTATGCATGTATGCATGTATGCATGTATGCATGTATGCATGTATGCATGTCTGCATGTCTGCATGTATGCATGTATGCATGGATGCATGCATGTATGCATGCATGTATGCATGTATGCATGTATGCATGTATGCATGTATGCATGTATGCATGTATGCATGTATGCATGTATGCATGTATGCATGTATGCATGTATGCATGTATGCATGTATGCATGTATGCATGTATGCATGTATGCATGTATGCATGTATGCATGTATGCATGTATGCATGTATGCATGTATGTCTGTATGTCTGTATGTGTATGCATGTATGTCTGTATGTCTGTATGTCTGTATGTCTGTATGTCTGTATGTCTGTATGTCTGTATGTATGTCTGTATGTCTGTATGTATGTATGTATGCATGTATGTATGTATGTATGTATGCATGTATGCATGTATGCATGTATGCATGTATGCATGTATGCATGCATGTATGTATGTATACATGTATACATGTATATATGTATACATGTATACATGTATACATGTATACATGTATACATGTACACATCCACAAAGGGGTACAGAGGGGTTGGATTTATAGATAGACAGACAACCAGGTAGGCAGGTAGATAGATAGATAGATAGTGGGTGATACCAACAACTCCTGGGTGTCCGGACTCCTTCTTGCATCAGTTGCATGATTTCTTCCCTCACGGAGTCCATCAAACGACTCACATCCAGCGCCAAATCCTGGCATGTTTGGTGATCAGCTCCAACTGGAAGAGCCCCAATTGGCCATTTACCTCGTGAAAATTGTGATTTACCTAGTGAAAATGGTGATTTACCTAGTGAAACTTGTGATTTACCTCGTGAAAATGGTGCTTTACCTCGTGAAAATTGTGATTTACCTAGTGAAATGTTTGATTTACCTAATGAAAATTGTGATTTACCTTGTGAAAATGTTGATTTACCTTGTGAAAATGTTGATTTACCTAGTGAAAATGGTGGTTTACCTAGTGAAAATGCTGATTTACCTAGTGAAAACGGTGCTTTACTTCGTGAAAATTGTGATTTACCTAGTGAAAATAGTGATTTACTTCGTGAAAATTGTGATTTACCTAGTGAAAATTTTGATTTACCTAGTGAAAATGGTGATTTACCTTGTGAAAATGTTGATTTACCTTGTGAAAATGTTGATTTACCTAGTGAAAATGGTGGTTTACCTAGTGAAAATTGTGATTTACCTAGTGAATGATTTACCTAGTGAAAATAGTGATTTACCTCGTGAAAATGGTGATTTACTTATTGAAAATTGTAATTGACTTAGTGATAATGGTGATGTACCTAGTGAAAATTGTGATTTACCTAGTGAAAATTTTGATTTACCTAGTGAAAATTGTGATTTACCTAGTGAAAATTTTGATTTAGCTAGTGAAAATGCTGATTTACCTAGTGAAAATGTTGCTTTACCCAGTGAAAATTCTGATTTACCTAGTGAAAATAGTGATTTACTCGTGAAAATTGTGATTTACCTAGTGAAAATAATGATTTACCTCGTGAAAATGGTGATTTACTTATTGAAAATTGTAATTGACTTAGTGATAATGGTGATGTACCTAGTGAAAATTTTGATTTACCTAGTGAAAATAGTGATTTACTCGTGAAAATTGTGATTTACCTAGTGAAAATTTTGATTTACCTAGTGAAAATTGTGATTTACCTTGTGAAAATGGTGGTTTACCTAGTGAAAATTGTAATTTACCTAGTGAAAATAGTGATTTACCTAGTGAAAATTGTGATTTACCTAGTGAAAATTGTGATTTACCTAGTGAAAATGGTGATTTACTTATTGAAAATTGTAATTGACCTAGTGAAAATTTTGATTTACCTGTTTACCTAGTGAAAATTGTGATTTACCTCGTGAAAATGGTAACTACATCAGTCTTAATCTGGGTCCAATCACAGCATTTCCCACTGGGGTCTCCCGACGGGCGGCGGATGACTGCTCATGCCTGCGATCACACAGCAGGGTCTACCGCCAGGAAGCGGTCGGAACTTGATCCATATCCATCCATATCCATCCATATCCTATCGGAAATAGATATCCATAACCAGGTGAAGTTTGATGATGTCTTTTCTGGTGTATATATATATATATAGGTACTATATTATAATATTAAGCTCTATATATATATACTATATATATGCAATGTTTATCTCCAAATAGTACCAAACTGTCGGAACTGTCGGAACTGTCGCCTGACGCCCAGGGGACGAGTTGACGTGACTTTGCGACGGCTTGAGCCACAGCTGCGCGTCACATGGTCGACGATGTCAGCCGTTTCACCGGTTTCACCTGCCCAATCTTTGGGGATATCTGGATCTATCCACCAAGTCGAAACTGCATCATTTCAACAGTCATTTCTGCCGTGTGAAACACTGATCAATCTATCCACCAAGGTTGGTTCTTTGAGTCGAGATCTCTTGAACTACAATTATCCATTGATGACATCACCAGTTTTGTTGGTTCGAAGTGAGTTCACCCCCCATCTTTGTTGCTTAGCAACACCGCAGGCACAGCACCAAGCACCGGCTTCATCGCCACATGCCGTGCGCACATCTCCAGCTGGATCATTCCAAAGTCCAGAGCCGCGCCTGCGACTGATCAACTGCTTGGTGATTCTCAATAGGAAAACCCATGGTTTTTGGTGTCCCCATAGTTTAGGAAGCCCCCAAATGGCTATCATTTGTTCTTCCTGGCACCGTACCCCTTACATTTTGCTTGAACTCAAGCCAGGAGAACAACTCGAAACTTGATCTTTACAAAAGAAAAACATTGCGGATGTGTCAAAACAATGGTATTCTGGTTCTCATAGCTAAAGGGTTGCTGTTCATGGATGCTCAGCCCCCCATTCCAATTTTTTTTCCATTGGTCTATACTGTTCCCAAAGCTATTGACCCATCTGAATCAAATTGCTCCCCCAAAGGCGAAGCCCCAAACTGAGGTGCCAACTCTGGTGGCGGCATAGCTCCTGCAGTCAGAAATCCGCTGGGCTTGGAGTACTGTATCTCCACCAACTCCATACCTCCAGAACCCCCTTGCCCAAATTGCATCGCGAAATTTGGATATCAAAAAAGAGGTAGTATAAAGTAGCATAGATCATTTTGGGCAGGATCTAAAAAAACGGTCATTACGTGTCCATATTTCGGCCACTCATCCCTTCACCATCTGCCACGATCCTGGCCGCACCCGATCCTGGCACGGCACCTGGATGATGTGAATAGGGCACCGACATGCCCAACTGCTCACGCTCCTGGGAGAACGGGATCCCTGCATTGCTAACTCAAATATAACTTCAAAAGGTGGGAAGATGCAGCGGATGGAAGAAATCTTGCACCAGTTTAGGGCTGTGGTTTATCTCACTATTGACAGGGTTTCAGCCATCCAGGTGGTGCAGGATTTTTTCCTCCACAGTAAGTTAGATATTGAAAAGTATCAGAGGTAAATACAGAATAAAAAAATGGGTTGAAGGTAAGTGGATTGTGCAATTCCATGGTATGCTGGTTGCAGTGGGATCAAGCTCTAGTAGCCCCACAACAGCTATGTATCGGCGTCGTTCAAACCTCAGTCCCTTGGCCACGCATCTGAGTGGCCGAACGTCAGCTGGGTATTGATCAGCAGAAAAGAGACCTGCCATGGCAGCAATTGGGTGTGTCTGAAAATAGGGTTAATATTCCCAATGAAATAGCCATTTAATAGGGATAATGATCATTAACCATTGGGTTTAGGGGTACACTATTTTCAGACACACCCAATTGATAGCATCAGGCTTGATCGATGGGAATTCGTGACGCAATCCGCCAGCTGGTGAAGACTTGAGTTGGGCGAAGAGTCCAGGGTGTCACAAGATCTTTACCCAAGATAACATAGACCTGAGAATTGTCCATTTGATGCCCTTGCGCCGCACCTCGATCAATTGTCTGGGCCTTGGACGCGAGAAGTTCCACTCAGGAATGGAGCAAAGATATCAAAGATGTGGAAATGGAGGCCAGCTACAAGTACCTTGATTCATCACCTCAAGCACTACACCCAAAAACAAACAGCGGGGAATCCCTACCGAGTCCAAGCTGGAATCCGGAACAGTCAAAAAATGCCCAAGGCAATACAAATCAGGAGCTGTCATCTGGGAGGTACCACTTCAACTAGTATCGAATTCCCTTCATGGTTGACCATACATGCATCTGCGTGGCGGGAATCTGCTGATGGTCAGTCCCTCGCTCCTACTGTTCTCCAATGTATAGCTAGGGAAACTAACCAGGGTTATCAACCAGGTAATGCAGTAAAGCGGAGACGAAAGCATGGTTTGGCATGGTCTTTGGTACCTCCAAATAGAAAAATAAGGTAAATGAGGTATGGTTTATCATTGAGTCTCTCCCATTAAAGTTGTTCAAACAGAAACCCCCTTGTTTTGATGAAAAAGGAACCATATTTTCACAGACTTAATAAACCTGGTCAGACGAAAACATCTTATGTTTGTTTGATTTCTCAAGATTGGGATGCCCAAACCGTTTGTTTTCCCGATCAAAAATGACGTGGATAACTTGAGGTTTTCATGTAGGAAATCCTCAACCCCCATTCCTGTTGGTTAAATCCAAGCTCTCGTTGCTTAAATCCCCGATTCCTTGGGGCAGGTGTGCAGTTCCACTTGGGTCCCCCCACCACAAGGGGCCCCAGATGCATGCCACGCCCACCGGTGACGGACCGCGTTTGCGGAGACACGCCTCGGGAAGGCGGACAAGGTCTAAAAAGCCAAGTGCTACCCTAGTTTTTGAGTACTATGGTACCAGCCAAGTTTGATTTGAAACTCCCTATCTGCATTGCAAACTAGTTGCTCTACCACCCAGTGACCTGCTGCTGTTGTTGCTGCTGTTGTTGTTGTTGTTGCTGTTGTTGTTGTTGATGATGATGATGTTGCTGTTGCTGTTGCTGTTGCTGTTGTTGCTGTTGCTGTTGTTGTCGTCGTCGTCGTTGTTGTTGTTTTGGACATGTTTATCCCCAAACTTAGGACCTAACGGATTCCTCTCCGAACGTTTGCTTTGCCCACCATTGACCATGGATACGTGAGTATACGTTGTTGGAGGCACTGACCCAGTCCTCTCGCTGATAAAGCCGTCATTTGCTGGATGTTCCCATGTTTGCTTGTGGAAGATCATCACGTTCCATCGCTTGTCTTTCTATGTTTATTGGTTCCATCCCCAATTGATGGCGGTTGATCTTCGAGAATCTTCGAGTACTATCATGCACATCATCGTTCTCTCGAACTCGACAGAATCACTTCCATCCTAGCCAGTTCTTCTTCTTGGGGTATGGGTCAAAACCCTGGAATGCCCTAGAAGTTCAAGAAGCCCCTGGGCTGCCGCACCGGTCCCGAGCTAGACGGAACACGAGCCACAGACAGCAGGGCGCAACTGTGGACGTGACAAGAAACTGCAAAGCCCAAGAGCATTCAAAATCCACGAAACTGCAATACAGTACAATATACCCCTTGTTGCTCTCAACCCTGAAGCTGGAAAAAGAGGCCTTGTCCCTGAAAAAGATTTCAAAACTTTTGAGTGCCTAGTGGCAGAGAAAAAAAGCTGCACCAGCATGGTCGGCTCTGTTGAAAACAAAGTATAGTTCCCCCCCAAAACAAGATAGAAAAGTATGTATCTATATACTGCATCGCTATTTTAGTGGGATCTTACTAACCCTATCCCCCTTGAAGCCCAAGCGATGCATCCAGGAAGGTGCTGCCAGCACTTTTTGGGGGTGGAAGATTAACCCTTGTGCTCCTTGTGCTCCTTGTACTCCATGCATGGAGTAGGGAGTATGAGTAAATCGGTGATGGAAATGACTGTTTTTGTGTATGTATATATATATATAAGTTTTACGCTAAAAGGTATGGAACGCATATACAACAAACGAGTAGAAACGGCAACAGTGTCAAATGGCCCAGCCCAGGTTCAAGAAGCTCTTCGCGCTGTTCTTTTCCACGAGTAGGAACGAACACATCGATGTCTTCCAAAAGTTTACATATTTTTAGACTCCATGCTCAAGGAAGCTGAATGAATTTGCTGTAACAAAGCGTGCATAAAGATCTTGAAGTACCTTAAGGCGGCATGTCGCCGAGCACCCAATCCGGATGCATCTGGCGCCTGTACAAAAGAAATCTGGAGACTGCTTGATGGTTTCAACATTCCCAGGAATATACTATTAAAGTCCCTTTGGACCATTTTCACACATTGAAGGATGGAAAAAAATGCAAAACTATAGGTTTGAAATCACCAATCAGTCAAGCCATTAGCCCTCAAGCTCAGGATTCTCAGGGTTAGGCAGCACGGACCTCAAGCGCGTCTGTGTTGGTAGCTGCTCCGTCTGCAGCTCGATGCCTTTCTCACTGCCTGGATCACTGAAGTAGGTGCACGCAGCATAGACCACCAAGAAGATGGCGATGACCTGAACAGGGTTGCACTATAGGTGACCGTGGGTTCCCCAAACTGCCTGGGATCAATTTCCAGAACATGTCCAGAATTTAAAAAAAATCACCACGAGTTTTTGACCCCGGACCTTGGGCCCCAGCTGGAAGTTCTTCGGCAACAACCAGGTGCCCATCAGGGGCCCCACCGCCTCACCCAGGGCAGCTGAGGCGTTGAAAACAGAGGACACGGCAGGGGACACCGCGTGACGGCCCTGGTCCGCTGGGGTGTCCTTCAGCTGCGCTACAGCAGCCTCCACCATGCTGGGAAGCACTGGGGTCCAGCATAGGCCCCAGCCGCAGCCAATCAGCAGCAGACCCCCAATCCTGGGTGGCGTGGCTGGCGTGGCTCCTGCAAAAAAAGAATGACATCTGTGACCCTAAGAGGATAGCAATCCCATCCAAGTCCAAAATACACATTCAAATACATAAACATAAACATAAACATCAACATATACATGTGTATGTGTATGTATGTATAAATATATATACATATATATATATACACATATACATATACATATACATATACATATACATATACAAATACACATACAAATACATATACATATACATATATACATACATACATACATACATACATACATACATACATACATACATACATACATACGTACATACGTACATATATATATATATACATTTACATAAATATATATATATACATATATATGTATACATATATATACATATATATATACATATATATACATATATATACATATATATACATATATATACATATATATACATATATATACATATATATATATACATATATATATACATATATATATACATATATATATATACATATATATATACATATATATACATATACATGTAGATATATACATATAGATATGTATATATATATATACATATTTATATATATACATACATTTACATGTATATATATATACATTTACATATATATATATATGTTTACATATATACACATATACATATATATATATACATATATATATATATACATTTACCTATATACATAGACAGTATATATAATATAGAATTTTTATGGCTACAATTTCATCCAGAATCTGGGACGCCCAAGGGGACAGCAGCTCCCAGCTGCCCATGGAAAATGACCCAAAGCCATAGATCACCAGGCCCCCTGCCATCAGCCACTTGGCTCTGACACACCGCAACAGGCTGGGCACCGCCATAGCTGCAAAGGTGCTGGGCACGGCTGAGAGCGACATCAAGAAGCCGATGAAGGTGTGATCGATGTGACCCAGGATTTTCACAAAATGATCTGCCAGCAGGGGCTCGAAAGCACCCCAAACCCCCAAACACAAGGTGGAGATGCCACTCAGCAGCAGCAGTCGCACCGTGGCAACGGAGCAAATGGTCACAGTGGGATCTTCAGAGATGGGGCCTGCTTCCAAGCCATGAGCATCCGAGGGTTCAGCTTCCTCGCTGCCACTCTTGGTTTCCTTGCAACATATTGAGAGCAAAGATATACCAACAAAGAGCAGGTGCAACCCAGCACTGACGATGAAGGGCAAAGAAAAGCCGCCATATTGGAAGAGCATTCCACCCAGCAATGGACCAAGGGTCACCCCCACATTGCCACAGACTTCCTGCAGCCCCACCACGCGATGGAACTCTCCCTCGCCTGTGAATGTACGCGCCAGCCGCGTACTGATGGAGGTGTAGATGGGTGCAGTGGCGAACCCCTGCATGGAGCGCCAGCACAACCAGCCCGTCACATTTTGGGATAATCCAAAGCCCAAAGAACTCGCAGCTAACAGGATGAGGCCCACATTCATCATCACTTCCACCCCAAATCTTCGGATCATCCCATCCATCCCCAGGTTCCCAACAAAGCTGCTCATGGGCATGGCTGCGAAGATAAAACCCACGGTCAAACTGCTGGCACCGCAACTCTTGCGAGCGTAGACTTCGAAGAAGGGACTCATCTGGTAGATCATTGCCATGGACAAAAAGTAGGCACCCAAGCAGGTCACCAAGACCACACCACGTCCACCTGGAAGCTAAGAATGTTCAGGATTTCTTGTGGGAACAGGTTTTGTGGTAAATCATGCCGTTTTGAGAGCTGTGAACTAACATGCTGTCATGGTATATCATGGCCACATCCCCGGTTTTGATGATTAATACTTTCCCATTCTCAAATACCTTCCATATGGGATCCCTAAATGAACACCAACAATACTTTACTGGGGGTCTAGGAGGATATTTGATGTTATTTGACATTGTTGGCTGTTGGTTGTTGGTTGTTGGTTGTGGTTGTGGTTGGTGTTGTTGTTGCTGCTGTTTCTATGTTTATCATGATCATCCCACCTCTGCAAAGTCCAGCCATCCACTCTCAGCTGCCTGCTGCGCTCTCCGTCTCGGTAGTCTCCGTCCAAGTGTTGAACCGCTCAAACGGCTCGGGGAGGAAGCGATGACAGCAATGATAGCGATGGTAGCTGATGATATACGGGTTTGCGCTCGGGTAATCAAACATGTCAAGCATGTAGTGGGAAAATTATCGAACTAAATGAGAAATTGTCCATTGCCATGTTTGATTACTTGAGGGTATCCAGAAGTTGGGCATCCGCCAAAAAAAAACACAGCTTAATGGGGGGAAGCCATCAAGCCAAGCCACTAGACTCGGTAGCCTATTTTGGACAAACTCATATCGCAAGATGGTTTGGTCTGGTTTGGTTTGTCCATTTATCATCCCTTACCCAGGATGGTTTTGAAAAAAAATGGTCTCTTCTTGTTCCATTTTGGAGCCCCAAAACACCACACACAGCATATGCCGATCTTTTTTGGCAAACCACTGGGCAGGAAAGAGATCTTTCATCAGCTCAGAGGTCTGCAGTTCCACGGCGTTCTTCATGGTTTGTCCGAAGTTGCCCCACGCGGGATGAAGGCCAAAGGTCTGCAGGTCCATGCACAGCGGGGCGCGCTCCTGGCGCCGGTGGTTGTGTTGAATCTTGGATGCACAAGGTTGACGTGAACCCAGATCTTCCCATACTTTTTTTTTGTATTTATGTAAGAGAGATGGGAAAAGGAGAAAGAAAAGCTTCTATGTACACAAGTATTCATGTTTGTATATGCTGTAGACGAACTCATATGGGCCCCAGATAGCACCATGCAATTTAAGCCGACTCTGCCTATTTGAAATGAAAGCCACATAGGTAGGCTGACAAATTCTGGGGAAAATTGAAAATGGTAAACCTTTCGGGCTAGTTGATGTACAACATAATCATGTATTGATATTGCATGTAGGTATTTTCATGTACAGTACACATAAAGTACATTTAGAATCTCCATTCTTTTCTCGTATGCATGCATGTAGAAGTGTTCGCGCACATGAAAATTCCAGAAATGAACCAAATAGCTGACATATTGAACCTTCACCTACATACCGTGTTGGGGGTTTGATATACACCCGTACATAAACCTGTAAAATGAAATATGTACCCCAGCGATCCAAGTAGCACCTGTCACCTTCAATAGCTAGAGAGAGAGAGAGACAACGTCAATCCTGCCATAGACTTTCCGTGAGAATGATATGAGTTTGTCTGAAAGTCGAGGCAAAATTTGCTGATATTGCTAGGGAGATCCCCATCATATCCCCATAAAATGGTTGTCCTCCTGTAGAACTTGATTCATGGCTCGTTCGTCAGTTCCCTGGCAGCAGTCCGGATGTGCCATCACGCGCACATATCCTGGTGGGTTGGAGTTGGAGCCTCACTCCATTTGAAATTTAAAAAATGTCAAGAAGTCATAGGGTCTATGCATATATATATATGTGTATTTACGGCATTCTTCATACACACATGTATATATATAATATATATATAATATAATATAATATAATATAATATGATATAATATAATATAATATAATATAATATAATATATAATATATAATATATAATATATAATATATAATATATATATAAATATAAATAGGTAGGACTCAAATTTGGGCACCCTCTCAAAGTAGTAGGAGAGTTTCCTTGCAGAAATTACCAAAATTTGTGGGTCCCAGAAAACCACACTTGTGCTGCCCCAATGGGCGACATTATCAGCCGTGCTTCATGGACGGATCTGCATTGGATTGTATTCCCCCAACTAGATGGAATGCTTTTTGTCGAAAGGATATTCACAAATATATCTATAACAAGGACGCCAGTACAGTACAAGTCATATGGAAAATGAAATGCTTCGTACCAGCACCAAGCATCGGTCAAACCGCATCAGAAACACGTTGTTCGCAAAGTATGGATACTGAAACTCAGAGTCCACCATGATGTTCCCAGCCTCTGAAAGTGAATGAAACCATTTGCTGTCCACCCCTTTCAGCGCCAGATTCAAGACCAGCAACATGCAACTCATATTCCCAGCGACAGGGTGATTCTTCCACCAGCGCAGTGCGAAGCGTTCTTTCACGTTCGCATACCAAGTCACTTCATCCCAAGGGTCAGGAACAGGGACGGCAGGGATGCTGTCATCAGTGGCATTCCAACAGTTCTGCATCAAGCTCCCATCTGTGCAAAACTGTCCAGAACTCTGTGAGAAGCAGCGGAAGAGCTCTGCTCGATCCATTTCCTCAGAAACTGCCAGGTTGCCATGGAGTACTAGTTTGTATTGCAGAAAACCCTTGGATTCCCAGCTCATGGATTGTGGTAATCGGGTAATCCCGGATATTTGGGGTGGTATACAGTATAACCCAAAATATAGTGGTTATATTTATAGTGTATATTATAGTGATAGTGATTTATAACCAAGTATAACGCACTATAAATCACTATAATCATTCATCACAAGGGGTTTTGCAGCCACTGCTCAATAGTCAACGGGGGATGGCGTTGTCAAATCTCGCGATGCCTTGGTGACCGAACCAAATGGACACAGCCCAGGCTGTCAAAACTTTAAAAAAAAACAGGGGATTGCCTTCCCACACCGAAAGACATTCAGGATGTCATGGGTGTACATATACATACATGTATATATACATATACATATATATAGTACACACATACATACAGCGTGTTTATGCATATGGGAAACACATGGTTGGGCATTGGCTCGTGATGGAACCGAAAATCGTAAGGATATACCAGAGATACAGACCTCTGACATGTTTGTGTATATACCGTACGTATATTGTAGATACAAATAATATACCATATAATATAATATAATATAATATTATAATATTATAATATAATATAATATAATATAATAATATAATATAATATAATATAATGTAATATAATATAATATAATATAATATAATATAAATATAATATAATATAATATAATATAATATAATAATATAATATAATATAATATACATATGTTATGTGTTATATGTTGTATACACATACAGTACTTGCACTTTGCTTGCGTCTACAGCTACGCCCAAGCCCCCATGGATCCTCATTGGTTTCAGATCGTCCAGGTCTCTGACAACCAAGATCTGGCAAAGGTTTCAGTTGATGGGATGCCATTCTGAGTCAATGGCAGCAGCACTCCACAGCCGCGCTCATCTGCCATTGGTCCACTTCTCAACAGTGACATCCTTAGATTTGCTTACAGGCTTACAGCTAGCATAAGACTGACAGAAGGTTTCAAAAACGGCTTCGAACACACCCCGTGAAATTCACATGGAACTCCAAAAATTGCGGAAGAGTATTTTCCTATTGGACACGGCCATACACGTGGCTTCCATGGTAAATTTACCGAGCATCAGAGAGGCTGGTGGCAAGAACACGTCATCATCTACCTTGGGTAGGCTCCCGCGATCGACCCCAAGTCACAAGTGATGTTTTGCAAAAAGTGAGCCATGTTCTGCCAAGGAGATTGCATTCCTTCCCAGGAAAATTTGTGAATCAATGACTGTTAATCATTACTTGGTTCAATTTCATGAAGCAGTATCGTTCACACGCGTTCAACCTGCCCAGTTTGCCCGCTCATGACTCAGCTTCGACACAGAGAGTATCCATTGAAAATGCTGGTGCTCGGCAATCGCCAACATCATAAAGACCTGGACGCAGAACCAGAACGTTCCAGGATGAAGCCAACCCACGAAGCTGTTGAGGGGCACCCATTTCTGGAGCAAATTGTAACTGGTTGAGGGTTCCCAACAAATGAGCAACCAGCGTGTATTGGTCCGGGGTTGACCCTGTACGAGTATTTCTCCAAATAACCTTGTTGAAGTAGTTGTCAGTGTTGCGACTTTCAGCCAGGCGCCGATTGAACTTGGGTGCGCGGTTCACCTCAAGCTTTGCTTGATGAACAGAACGTGTCGTTGCTACTCAAATAAAATTAGGGCAAAGGATCGGGATGGATCTAAAGCCATGATAGATTGTATGCAGAATGCAACCAAAAAAAAATGGGTACAATAAACAGTATCATATGTCACACATAAGCATATTCATAAATACGTGCGTCGGCGTCTTCATATGTATATGTGTGTATATAGATACTGTATGTAAGGTCAACTCATTGGGTGCACATTTGGACGGTGAATAATCCCGTCCCCCCTTTAAAAAATACCCCCATGACAGGGCCCTAAAATGAATAGATCCTTTACTAACCAATGGTTTCTGGTGGGTATTTGATATATGGCTGCAATGGGATTGTCATTGTTGTCACGATTGTTATTATCATAAATATCGTTATCATCATCATGATTATCCTCACCATTGTCATTGCGAAACATGAGAAGCCCATCTGTGGCTTCTAAATGGATGTAACCATTTTGGGGAGCGTGTTCACATGCACTTCACCATACAGTCATCAAATGTATATTCATAATCATACAGTATATGAACACATCTTAGATGTAGAAATATGTATTATATAAATTATATACTGTACATATATATATATATACATACATACATACATACATACATACATACATACATACATACATACATACATACGTATGCGGGTACATATTCATATTATATATATATAAGATGATATATGTACTTCATACTTACACTATTCACCACATCCTCCGGCACATCTCCAGGTGGCAGAGCCGCACCAATGGAGACCCCCCAAGGCCCCGAGGGCGCTGCCCAGCGCCCGGCGCCAGAGCTGCGGCGCAAAGTCCTCCAGGCCGTGCACCAAGACGTGGAGACGGAACTGCCGGAAGTAGCTCCAGACATCCTGGAGATCCCTCGGAAAGGTATCTCTCATATCATGTGTATAGATATAATATATATATACACACACATATGTACAGTATATGTGTGTGTGTGTGTAAATAAATATGTATATATATATGTATGTACTTCTGGGAATATATGCGAATGCATTATATATACGTATATATGTGTGTGAGGGAGTTGTTGTTTGGTTGCTGCTTGAGAAGTATGTTCTATCTTTTCATTTTTGATCTATTTATTTCTGAATGTAATTTGAGGTGAGGTGACGTAATGTAGTGTCATGTCATGTCATGCAATCTGACGTAATTAATGTAATGTACATAATGTAATGTAATGTATTGTAATGTAATGTAATGTGATGTAATGTAATGTAGTGTAATGTAATGCAATGTAACGTATTGCATGTACAATGCAATGTATTTCATCTTCAAAACAAAAGGGGTCTGTGCGTAAGCATGAGTGATACATCTATATGGATCCAAAACATGGGGACGTCATCAACGAATGCCAGGGCATTCGTTGCATCAAGATGAAGTGAAACTGACCAAATCTTGCGGTTGCCAGGGTTTCCCAGAGCCTACAAAAGAGTGGGCGAATGTCACTGGCTTCACCTGAAAAATGGGAACAACGATGTCCTTCCGTCTAATCCATAGGTAGGTGTCAACTTCAAAAGGTTCGGGATATTTGACCGGCAGCGTCATGGATTGTGTCTCGCATCAGTACTTGGCACACCTTGAATACTTGCCACTCATTACTGAGATAGAAATAAGACAGCGAGGCAATCATCCCAACAATTGTACGTCACTGCGGTTTACACGGATGTTTTCCTATCTTCCAGAGACATGTGTTAAGTCAGTACATGGCTAGCAAATGGGTTCAATTCCACTCGTATCGCACTAAATTGGCTTAACTCAGTTCCAGAGCAGCTACCAGCAACAGGAATCTTTCTAACAATCCTTTTGTGAGATGGCCATGCAGCTGGTGAAGCCTGTGAGGCAGACTACGCAGATGAGGTTTGCACCCATAAACCCATGAAAAAGCCCCAGCTTATTCAGGGGGTTGTCTTCGCTCCTGGATGGCCCTGGGAAGGATGTGCCAGATCACCGTGTTGGGCGACTGGAGCCTCAGAGTCCAACAAGTCGGGCCTTTTGTGTGGCCCCCAGGAAAATATGTTCAATCCATTAAAAAATACCCTTCATAAGGCCTTATTTTGTAATAGCGTTTTGCAAGAGCTTTGGATTGCACTCAATCCCATAATAAAGACATATGTTGGTATTCAATTTTCCATACATTGACACCTTGGGTTTCCAAAATTGGCCCAAAATGAAGCTATTGCACTCAATCCGATAACAAATACATATATTGCTATTCAATTTTCTTTACATTGACATTTTGAGTTTCCAAAAAAGGCCCAAAATGAAGGTATATGTGTTTATCTTATGTCCAATTCGGTGGGATCCCTTTGGCAACAAAAAATAACACGACAAAAATATAATTTCCTGGACACTGTTTTTGCCACCCTTCACCTTCAAAGTAATATATCCAAAAAAAATATCATTTCCTGGACACTGTTTTTTTTGCCACCCTTCACCTTCAAAAAATAACATTGCCACCTAAAAGCCTTAAATAGAAAGCGGAGTTATTGGGGCCGCCACAAAAACACAATTTCTCACTTAAAATCCTTCATAACCATCTACTAGTGGTTTCAAGCAGAAATTGAACAAGTAGCTGTCCAACACAAATATGATTGGTTTAATAATATGCTCAATAAACCATTAATAGCAACATATTCTTTGGTGTATAATTTCCTTTGCAGATTTCCAGCAGATCTCTTACGAGACGTATTACAAACATACAATCGTAAACCAATATGACAAACAGTTTTGAATCTCTCTCTTTGCCTCTTTCTTCCATTACTGTACATATAGAGTGATGTTTTCGAAAAAATCATTGAGCGTTCACAAAAATATAGTGAATGCAAGTAAATGTGCAAAGAGAACGCTCAAAAATTAACCGTATCCCTCTGTATGTGCACTAATTGGCATTCTACAAAAAGAAACGTTTTTGAAGTACATGTGCAAAGTGAACGCTCAAAAATTAAGCGTATTTATCCCTCTAATTGCTATTCTACAGAAAAATGTTTTACGCTTCAAAAAAATAGCACAAAAACTATCATTTGCTGGACACTGATTTTTTGCCACCGTTCAAAATAACATTGCCCATCTAAAAAGCCGTGCGGAAAACTGATTGGAGCTGAGCTATTGCACACACATGGCAGCAACATTTGAACATCAAACCCAAATATGGAAATATATTCCATCTCTTTCACAAGGTCTTATTCCACAGTGGCTTTACCTTTTTCAGAGCTTGGGATGTTGATGAAATAATTATTTTTTGCAAAAGAATTATTCCTGCAAAAAGTGTACTCCCTGAAGGCTCTTTTTTTTGCAAGATGAAGAATTCAAATTGATTGAAAATGGCGTGAGCATGCGTGAGCCTTCAAAATATCTTCCATCCATTATAGATCTTTCACAGACCTTATTCTGCGATGGCTTCAATGGATTTACAGTATCATGATTTATCAGACCTTATTCTGCAATGGCTTCAATGGATTTATTTCTTTTCAGAGCTTAGGATATTCATGAAGGAATCGAATTTGTTTGCGAAAGGTGTGCTGCAATGAAGTTGTTAAAGCAATGAAGAAAACTGCAAATACAATGCGACAATCATTGGTTCAAGTTTCAACTTTGGGATGTTCTTTTCTTGGACTTAATCGACTTACCAACCATTTTCAACCAACTGGGGTCATCTCATGTCACCACTTGCCCGGTAAAGACATGGTCCCCGTATCGCCAGAGCACAGAAAGAGCCCCGTGGTCGCCACGGCCTGGGCGTCACGATAGGGCGCCAGCTCAATTCGCAGCGCCACATCGGGGCGAAAGTTCGCCAGTTGCATGTACATCGATCCAAGGAACTGGCTCCAGGTCAGGAAGGTCGTTGGCCCCACCGCCTCTCCTACTATGAGTAGCTGTGATGGGCAAATAATTAGTGTACCGCAGGGGTGCTGGTGGGGATGCTTGACTGGTGAAGACCGAGATGGGATTACGCAGAAGATGGATGGACGTCATTAAATTGCAAACTCGGAATGAAGACTGGTGGCAGTGTGCAGAATCCTGCACTTATTGGCGGTGTTCAAGGATACCGTTGAAGGGCGGATAGAACTAGGCTCAAGACTTGAAAAGTTGACAAACTCTAAATCTCCACAGGAAGTCGGTTTTTGCAGTTGATCAGGCCAAGTTTCTCATGATCAGAAAGTCAGGGGTCGTCACCATAGGGATGGCGGTCTCATCTGAAGACTCCAAATTGCCGAAGTGTAATCGAAGTCCTGAGGGGACCCAACCTGGTTTCGCCCCCAACACGAGCCAACGAGCCAACGGAAGCCATCCCAAAGAATAGGAAGTGTAAAACGGTTAGGTACGGGTCAAACGGTGAAACCTCAAACCCAGAAAACCAAAAAGTTTCCGGTTCTCCAAAAAGAAAAAAACATCTCCCATGCGTCCCATGGGGGGTACCTGATGTACCTGGTTTTCCCCTCTGCAGCTTGGATGCCTTGGCCCCCAAGGCTTTTCTCCAGACGGTTCACCAAAGATTCCGCGGACTCGGCGCTGGTATTCCAGGTCAAATCCCAGACGTCCGTCTCATCTGCCTGCGATGGGAAGAGCCATGATGGACCGATATAATTGGTTTCTCAATGGAATTAAATTGTTGTTACCGGGTTCAAAGTCTTTGAATATTTGGAATTCACAACCAACCATTGATGTCTCAGAGATTTCCCATGGGATATGTTTTCTTTCAGACACTAAATCCGTGGTGATCATATCATACATATCCATGTTTGTGCATTGTGCCAAGATATACCAATGTGAAGTTGGCCTCCTCCAAGGTGAGACATTGATAATTTTGGTTCCAATTCTTGTTGATGAACATCCCCCTTGGTTGGCGGTTTCTTTTTCAATCCCCGTGGTTAACTTTAGATACTCTGCGCAATAAGAATTCTGTTCCTTGGATGTTACTCCACTTACGAGCTGACAATCAACTGATTACAAAAACCTACACAATTTTTTTTTCCCCAAACAGTGTGTCCACACTGAGGGGTTCTTACAGAAGGAGTAAAGGCCGGTGCTTGATCAGGGTGCTCACTCTGGGCCCGAGCATTTATCCCGTAAATTTCCGTATAAGGTGGCTCTTGTGAATTATCGACGTGCATTTCGACTGCGCGGGCTCGCACAAAGTGTGGTCCTAGGTTCTGGGGCCAAGCATTTTTCCGGTAAATTTCTGTAAAAAGTTGCTCTTGTGAAATGTTGAAGTGTATTTCGACTGCGCAGGCGCGCACAAAGTGTGGTCCTTGGTTCTGGGGCCGAACATTTTTCCTGAAAATTTCCGTAAAAGTGGCTGTTGTGAAATGTTGAAGTGCATTTCGACTGCGCAGGCTTGCACGAAGTGTGGTCCTAGCTTCTGTGCCCAAGCTTTTCCTGTAAATTTCCGTAAAAAGTTGCTGTTGTGAAATGTTGAAGTGCATTTCGATTGCGCAGACTCGAGCAAAGTGTGGTCCTAGGTTCTGGGCCGCGGCATTTTCCTGTAAAATTCCATTAAAAAAGTTCTCTAGTGAAATGTTGAAGCGCATTTCGACGGCGCAGGCTCTCACAAAGTGTGGTCCTCGGTTCTGGGGCCGAGCATTTTTCCTGGTAAATATCCGTATAAAGTGGCTCTTCTGAAATGTTGAAGTGCATTTCGACTGCGCAGGCTTGCACAAAGTGTGGTCCTGGCTTCTGTGCCCAAGTTTTTCCTGTAAATTTCCGTAAAAAGTTGCTGTTGTGAAATGTTGAAGTGCATTTCGATTGCGCAGACTCGAGCAAAGTGTGGTCCTAGGTTCTGGGCCGCGGCATTTTTCCTGTAAAATTAAAAAAAAAAACAGGTTCTCTTGTGAAATGTTGAAGCGCATTTCGACTGCGCAGGCTCGCACAAAGTGTGGTCCTCGGGTCTGGGGCGGCATTTTTCCTGAACATTTCTGTATAAAGTGGCTCTTCTGAAATGTTGACGTGCATTTCGACTGCGCAGGCTCACACAAAACAAGCAGCGCGGTCTTGGGATCGGTCCTCCTCCTCTGCATCAGCATCCTCAGTATCATCCTCCTCAACATCATCATTCTCCACATCATCCTCTTCCTCCCCCTTGACATCATCATCCTGGACATCATCAACATCATCCACCACCTCATCAGCCTCCACATCATCACCCTACACCTCATCATCCTCAACATCATCATCTTCCTCCTACTCAACATCATCATTCTCAACATCATCATCTCCCTCCCCCTTGACATCATCATCCTCAACATCATCATCCTCCACCTCCTCTTCCGCAACATTACCGTCCTTTTCATCATCTTCCTCAACATTCTCATCCTCAACATCATCATCTTCCTCCTTCTGAACATCATCCTCCTCCACCTTATCATCCTCAATGTCATCTTCCACATTCGCATCCTCATCCTCATCCTCCTCAACACCATCATCCTCAACATCATCGTCCGCAACATGTTCATCCTCATCCTCATCCCAATCATCATCATCATCATCATCATCATACATCATCATACATAATCATACATTATCGTACATTATCATACATTATCATACATTATCCTCCCACTCCCCCACACTGTTTGGGGTCTTGCCGGGAATCTCCCAAGCCCGGGGGCCCAGTGCCCGACCTCTGGAAGGCTCACGGGGACTGTGAGCCAGAAAGCACCAACTCCACCAGCGAGCAGGAAATGGACCGTCGTCAGTGACATGGACGGTCGCCATCGCTGGAAAAATGGACCCGGTGCGAAGCATTGAAGGTTATTGGCCCCAAACTGGCGTTGAAGGTAGGTGTGCCCGTGCAAAAATGTATATAAACATATTTTAGTTTGTAAACATTCAATTACACATGTATACATATATCCCAGATATGTGTATATCATGTGTAATATGTATATATGTATATTATATATATAGCACTGTTCAGAGATATGTTTGAATTCACCAATCCCATGGATAATCCACCGTGTTTGCTACCAGGACACTGAGTTTGAGATCAAACGCCCTGGCCACAAACCACTGCACTTGGTGGCTGATATACCCTCTGGTAATTTAACAGTTTATGGAAAATGGCCCATTGAGATCGATTATTTACCTTACCAATTCACACTGACTATGTTCCATAGCGATATTGAATTACCCGAGGGTATGGGTCAAAAAACGTCCAACTCCGAAGACGAAGTTTGATGGTTATGAGTCTGATTGAAGTTGCTGCTTCTAGATTCACGTGTACGGATGAGTCTTGATAGTCATGAAAAAGGAGAAACAAAAGTTCCAAGAGTTGGTGGTGTCAACCCATCATCACCACAGGTCGGGATAGACTGATAGACATACGAAATCTCTGAAAGATGCTAAAACATGCTAAAACAACCAACCAGACACATCAAAAAGATCCCCATTTCATGGTTGGTAAGCCATCAACTGTTCTGGTAAACAAGACCGCGATGGTCGTCTAAAACCCATTTTACTTAACACACAAGTTGTGTCGGTTGTATCATATCCCCCCATTGATGTCAGTAACATCGGCACCATCTTTTGATCGCAAAATCACAATGGTAGCATCTCAATTGCTGCACTTGGAACTGTGGCATCGACGCCACCACCAGCGGGTTTTCTGCGTCAGCTTTCTGCCAGCTGCCCGATCTGTTGAATGACAAAGATGCTATATACCCGGACCCAGGTTCAACCCCAAACCTAGGATTTGCATCTTTAGTTCCTACGTATATGTACATGTATATCCTACCATATGTACATGCATACAAATGTCTAGGTCATTTTCAGTATTCCCTGAAGATTTGAGATTTGTCCAACCATGGCTCCAGATACCTTTTCTGGCTTGTAACAAGTCCCCATGTTGCCGCTTCCTGACACGTCCTCAACCGCCATTCAGGTGATGTGCCCTGGGAATCTCAGCTGATGGAAATGTCTGCAGTAATGGTTCCAATTCGATGCGCAAAGGCATCTTCAACCCAAGGGAATCTGAACTTCAATCTAGTTAAGAATGAATAGAAAGATTTGTGAATATGCCTGTGCATGTGAAGGTTTTTAGGAATCGTGAGGATTTCAACTGAAATAAACCACTCTTGTGCGATGTGTTGGTGCATCACTGGTCCGATGACGGTAGGATACTGTTGTGATCAGCAGGCAGCCTGAACCAAGTTTGCAAATTCGTTGATGAAGCCCAAACCCCAGCTCAATGATTGCTTGGCCGTTGGCTTCAAGGATGGCAGTAACTATGGTAGGGGGGAATCACGGCGCTCCTTTTTTAAAAAATGCTCATGTTTAAAGGATGGTCAATGCTGACCCCAGTCTGTAAATGTATACTTAGGAGGCTGTTTCATGGACAATACTGTACCTTTTAGGCGAAACAAACGTGGCCAAAGTCTGATCACTGAACTGCAGAAAGGCTGTTCACTGCCCTCTAATGTACAGTTTGCAACTTGAGTGCGGAAAAGATCAGGAATACAGCTCGAAATGGCTGGACAGTTGGACAGACTTGACGCAGGGCAAGGATTTCAGGTCGCCATCGCCATCGTATGACAAACAACTGACCCCATGTTGTCTCCTTGGACCAGTCTACGTGATTTTGGTCCGAAAGTCAAAGGATCAAAATGAGCGTCGGCTGTCCAAGATGCTCTTTTGGCATTGAATTTCCATCAGTCGCTTCAACAACCTTGGCAGCTGGTGGTGCCGTTGGCGGCAAAAATGGGATGGTTTACTGGAAGGGACCAGCCCCTGCGTGGTCCCCAATGAGCCTTCAACAAGAATGAGAGCCATCTACTTTCTGTTTAGGAAGTATCTTTCAGCGTCTCTCATCTTGATGCACAAAACCCTCAACCCAAAACTGATCCAGGTTCTTGTAGATGAGAATCCATCAACCCTAAACCCTCAACCCCCATCCATGGCTACTCTTAAATATGAGCACCCTTCAAACAAGCTAGTTTTCAGTTGGGTATGAAATATTCATCAATATGGCTGCAACTGGTTCATGAGTCGGTTTATCCTATCGGATTAACCCATTGGCCATTGCTCGCATCCTAGCCATTTTCGCTCAGGTCCCGACCTGTCTCGGCTTCAAAGTCCTGAAAATCGCAGGGAGACGCAGTGATGCTCTCACCATCTTTGGCCAACTCCCAAAAAAACTGGCATTTTGCGGTGGCTCAACTTGATCAAGAACCATTTGAAATCCAAAATTCTCCCAGTAAGGTGTCCCATTTGCGAAGCATCCCGCCAACATCATCCCAACGTGTCCCTGGCACGCAGTCCTGTGGGTTGAAGACGGCAGCCTGCCCATGAGCCTGGTGTCACAAACCCCAGGGGATCACCTCCGGACGATTCAAAAAAACAAGTGAGCAGTGTTCAAAACCCGCAACGTCGTCCCTTCAAAAACTGCTTGGTTCATAGTATTTCGGGATGCATTTCCCATATATTTCACGGATTCTGGGAATCCCCCATATCAACCAACAACTATGGGCCAACATTACGATACCAATGGCTCCTATCCAACCAATCAACGGCCCCTGGTGCCGCCAGGTCGCGCTGCGCGAGCTTCTTGCCAAAGCCGCGTTGCTGCAACCAGGCGGCACACGCGTTGCTCCAGCACTGGTCCTGGCCAATTTCGGGCGCGGCGCCAACCATGGGAGTGGAAACAAATGGACATGGAGAAGTTGGGTGGAAATTTTGGCAATATCTGTGTATATGTATATATATATATATATATGTATGTGCAATGTAGTATTGGCTATATCCAAGCACATAATACAGGTATGTTTATATAAATATGTAATATGTATATATGCCAGTATTCTATACGTTGGATTGGAATGTGTGAGTGTAGAGATGGTGTTTAGCTTTTATCTGCATGTGGATACATCATCATTGCAAGCACATGCATTGGATGTATTACAGTATATACATATTCCATCCAATTATATATTCTGTATCTATCTGTATATATATATATACATATACATCATTGCTAATGCCAGCAAAAAGGTAACATAAATACGCAACCATTTCATCTGTACAGTGCCCCTCTGCAGTATGCGGAGCATCTTAGACCACTGGATGGTCATGAAGATCACCATGAAATCCCCTGCTGGACACATGATAATCTTTCACGAATATGAAAGTTTAGCCATTAGATCCCATAATCTCCCCATTATACCACCGAAGTTGTTGTTGGTTAAATCCCCATTTCTGATTATTACATCAAATCCCCATTATTCATTATTCTAGCCCTGAGCGTCCCGACCAGTCCAAAGCCGTGTTCTCCCAAGTTGCCCCGCACGTATTCGTGCGCGATGCCCCTGCAGCGGTAGTTCTTAAGGCAGCGCCCAGAACAAACTGACAGGTTTCAATGTGGTTGTCAATACTCCACTGCGGGTTATGTAAGTTATGTACCAAGTAAAATGTGGTTTACAGCGGTGGTATAAAGCGTTACAATGGGGTTTTATGCAACTTCAAAGTGGGGTGAAATGAGTTTATTACAAGTTGGAGCAATGGCCATCATCATGGCCGAGTGAACGACCTGTTTTTTCGCCATGCCACCTGTGGATCGTTGGAACCTGATATGGCTCTGACTTAAAATGACCAAAGTGAGGGACCACAAACTGCCGGAGGGGATCTATTCTTGAGTTTCGATCATTTCAAGGCGTTCCCGAATCAGGATCTCGCAGACACACCCAAGTTCAAGTGATGATGTTCATTCAGCTTCAACCAAATGTGGCTATAATGACTATAATGGAACAGATCCCCTTCCAGCTCAAAAAAGTCTTCGAATCCGGACTCAAAGGGGAAGGGTTTCGCATGTGGCCCATGCTGTCTCACTGCCGGATACATCTGGATATTGCTTAAAGCCACAGGTGGCTCTGGTGCAGCCCCCAAAAGCCTCTTCCGCAAGGCTGCTACGTAAGGATCAGTGTGGGCCTGCCACCGAGTGGATTTGGATTTAAGCAACTCAAACGTGGATTTTACCATTGAAATATGGGGAGATCGCCAACAACCCGGAGCATAACGGGAATTTGGGCAAGGAAACTTGGGCATCCCCCAAAAAAAAGGTGGCATGGTGGGATACTAACAATTAAAAAAAGAAAAAAGGTACGGCCCACGTGATCCCCTGTCCTGATATGTTCACCTGACACTCGACGCTTCTGGTGGCCACGCAGCAAAGTGTGCGGGGGGCATGCAACACCTTGTCTTGATGGATTGTTGTCCAAAGCCATAAGCAATAGCCAATCTGGAATATTAGCTTGGGTTCGTTCGCCAACAGAAAAATCAACCAATCATGGTTTGAGAAGTCCCCAACACAACAGGCCTTGGCGGGGCAAACCGCATCCCCTGTCGAGCCCACGATAAAGCTGGGCCTTAGCGACCCAGTGGAAGGGGTCACACCCGAGGATTGCTGGTCATATCCCCTGAATTGGCTACGGGTGTATCTATGTCTTGCAAGTGTATGAGATTTGCATAGGACACATCTATGTACATACATGATATCGATATATATATATATATGTTATACTATATATATAATATATTATATATAATATATTATATATATATATATTATATTACATATTATATATATATTATATATAGAATATATTATATATATATAATATTATATATACACATAAAATTATATACACATAAATACGTATACATCGTAGGTACATGTCTGGCATTTGCGTGCCAGTTTCAATCGGGGTCACCCAGAATCTGGACTGCTGATCCGCATGAAATGTCCCACCAGCGAGATCCGGACGGTGCTGCAAAACCACGTCCTTCCGGAGTGATGAGTTGCGGATGGGTTTCAGAATTTCACCAGCAAAAAGGATCAGAAAGGAGGAATCTGACGCAACTTTTTGTGGAACAAATTGGGATTTCACCTGCCAAATATGGGATATATTGGACAACTCGATCCCACAGATGTTAGATTATCTGCAATCTCAGTCAACTCTTACCGTAGTTACCCTGAGCTATGGGTATACTTTCAACCCCTGTATTTCTGACGAGATACTGGGCCCATCATTTTCGCAAAGAACCACAAGGTACACCCGGGAAATCCAACTTGTCAAAAGCCGAAGCATCTTCTCTCCCAGCCGAGCTGAAACATCCTCTAAACCGAGCTGTTTCTGGCACATTTCTGGGGTATTCACCGGTGTTTCATCCAGGGATTGCGGGTATCCACCTGAACCCCACCAGGTCCTCCTAGGAGTGCCTGCTGACCTGCGCCGGGATTCCCCTTTCGATTGGAACACGGGGACAGTAACGATATGATTTGGAGGTTTCCATAGTCATGAGGGATCACCAAAAAGGATATTATTTTATAATGGAAAATCTTACCAAAATGGATGATTTAGGAGTACCCTTATTTTAGGAAACCTCTATTTCTGTTGGGGGTAATACCATCATGTAGGTCTTATCAACCAAGCATTTTTGACTGGTAAATAGCAACATTGCTGAATAATCACCCCCTACAGTGATATGGTACATAGCTCTGGCTTGGAATTAGGATCAAATGAACCAACAAAACCCGTCCTGCTGAGCAACTAACCCTCCAATGTTTATGTCCTGGCCACACCCAGATGGTGATTCAAACTGGGACGTATCACAGGAAGCCCACTCTTCGTTATCACCCAGCTACAGTACTAAACACAACTACTTTCCGTGGCCAATCTTAGATGCCCTGCAAACAAAGGGACAAATCTGACTAGTAAATATATCCATTTCTATCCATTTGCGACAAAAGATTAGAATACCAAATTGGAAAACACTGGATTGGACCCACTTAGGGTTTGTTCCATAGGAGGATGGTGTGGCTTATTTCTCTGCCCGACATGGTGTCACAGCAGTGGGGATGATTGCTGAAGTTGGTCTTACTGGGTCCACCTTGGAGAGTGACTGAACCGGGCAAGGCAATCACTTCCCAACTCCAAAAATCCCTCATTTTTCATCCCACCTTCCAGAAGCTTGTCGCTGTTCTTGTTGCACGCCTATGCTGGAGATTACCGGAGGGAATCTACGGAATCGAGGTGAGGATTGCGCCCCATTGTTAAAGTACTTGCTTTTGGGATCCGAGTGTATCCATTGACCCCATCTGCAAACCGCGACCCGCAAGCCCCTGATCTGCAGCCCAGGCACTGGATCCCAGAAGCCCGCGGAGCCCGGCTTTGCCCACTCCGAGCCTTGGGCAACGGAGGGATCCAAACAACAAGAAACCGAGGGACCCGAGGACCCGAGGGCGGAGAAATGTCAGAAATGACTCCAAAAATATGACTTGAAATTGAAAATCGATGAATGTTTCTGCTCAAAATCGATAAATTCCACCCATTTATCACCATTTGATGGTGGATGTTTTCTTCAGATACTTCCTGCGTTTTGGACAGACTCATGTTGGGTAATTATAAGTCCAAAAGCCTGGTATCCTTCTGTTCGCAGCAAAATAGGTGGTATAGCCGGATGTTCATCCCCCCAAACAGGGAAAGTACCCATCATTCACCCATTAAACCCCATCATTAGCACTATTGCTGATGCTTAAATCACGCAAAATCCCAAAAATTCATGGGGAAAATCATGGAAAACATAGGTTTTGACACATCCCCATGTCGACATTTGAGGCGAGCGCCATCAATCGCAGGGTACACCAAGACCTGCGGGGCGGGTGACCTTCCCAGATCCCCGGTAAAGGGCCAGAGCTTTGGAGCCTGTAGTGAGCATGCCTGGTTGGGGGATATCCAAACTTCTATATATATATATACAAAGAAAGAAAGAAAGAAAGAAAGATAGATAGATTGATTGATTGATAGATTAGATTAGAATAGAATAGAATAAGATAAGATAGATAGCATGAATAGATAGGATAGATAGACAAGATAGCTTAGATGGATTAGATCGATTTGATAGATTTGATAAATATGATAGGTTAGATAGATTAGATAGAATAGGATAAAATTGGATAGAATAGGATAGAATAGGATAGAATAGATAGAGAGATAGAGAGATAGAGAGATAGAAAGATAGAGAGATAGAGGTATTAGATAGTAGATAGTAGATATTAGATATAGATATAGATATATAGTCTTATGTTCTGACTTACCTGTATTACATGTCACATGTATCTACTAGACATGCTGCAACACCCTTCTGAATGTCGGGATGTTAGAATCTACCCTCGCAACGCACCAGGCCTGGGCATCCAACGGCGTCCTGGCGAAACAAACCATTTTTGATCTGTGGAATGCATTTTTTTCATGTTTTCAAATCTATGGAATTTAGATGCGCGCCCATATATATATATTATATATATACAGACATGTATACATAATATACACCAAAATGGGATGATTGGAAAGCAGGACATGAAGATCAGAGGTAGCGGATTGTCCCCGTTTAGAAAAAAACTCAGAAACAACCTTAATAGCAGTGTTCATGGAAATCTACGAGGTATGCCCGCAAAAGGAACCTTAAAAAAAATGGGGTTCAGCCCATAACAAATATCCAAAAACTCCGTGGCTCCCCAGGCAATCTCCCCAAACCATCCATTTACGGCCCCCGAAAAACCGGGCGCACTTCTTCAGCCGCAAACTCAATGAGGCCACCTAATTAGGAGGGCTAAGCAAAAAAACGGCTTAGTTTAATCAATTTTGATCAGATGGGGATTCAACTATAGAACAAAAAACCCGGGGAGCATAATCAGAAAACCGTCAGAACTAGGGACAAAACGAATTGTTGGATGCGAGGGGAGGAGAGCTTGGTGAATTCGTCCACCAAAATAACCAGTAACAACCGGGATTTCACAGCATGTCTGGGATACCATCATTGTCTGACAGGATCACACCTTGTTGTGGTTTTCATGTACCTGGTTTCATGAGATAGCTGGTGATTTTGACCCATCCCCATCTAACCTGGTACAAACCTGGGATCTCCGATAGAAGAGGATGGGAAGCCATTAGTCTACAAGGCGAAATCCGCTGGGCGTTTCACCAAGAAGTCCTCCATATCAGACATGAAACCATGATTGTGGGCAGCCTTCACGACCAAAAACCCACTTGGGGCCCCAACCAGGTGGCCGCCCGCGGAAAATCCAATAGCTGCAACCTCCGCTCGTGACAAGTTGAGGCCTGTGAAAGGTAGAAAATGTGTCAATATTCAAGAGGATATGCTTGAACCCAATGGTGATTGGTATGTGCAAAATGTTGGGTATCCTGCATTCACAGATCAAAAAACTTGAGTGTGGATCAAAAACCCCCCTTGGTCCCTCAAATCCCAAGTTCTGCTGGTAAAATCCCAGGTTTGCTGAATATCACATATATTTCTTGGCTACAACTTCTACAACCCCAAGTTTTCAGATGATCTCCCCATTCCTCTAGCGTTGGACACCCGACCCGTGGCACGCGGCATCTCCGCCATCTGAGTCCCGCCACAGGCCCATCTTTGTGCTTCCTGACCAACTGCACGGCTGCCTGCGAGTCCGGCGATGTGTCCAGCATTTGGTTCATGACACCATAGGTGTGCGAATGATGGGAATATAATGGTAAGATCAATGGATATAAGCAACTTCAGCAACTTCATAGTGATTCTACCGACTTTTACCAAGATTGGGAATTACCAACAAATATTCTGATTTCCAAGCCTCCGATATCACGGCTATGGCGCAAAAAACAGGAAACTGGGGGGCTGCGGGACGGCAATTGGCTCATCACATTTCTCATCTGAAACATCCTATCTTATTGGGGCCAGAGTTTTGAGCCAAACTCATGTCAATTGATAGGGCCTGAGAAGTACCCATTAGAATTTTGTGTCTACCCAATAGGAAGTTTGATGATTGAGATGGGTATTAACTCGCTTTCAGCACCCACATCCCCATGAACTCTGCCCATACACCTCCAGGCAAGGAAAGTTTGCTGGTGCCAGGGCCAAGACACTCAATACTGATGGGATGTGTCAAAAATTACACCCAGACAACCACCAGTTTCTTTTCATTTATACCCTGAGGTAAAGTTATAATATATATACATATGTGTGTGTGTGTGGAAAATGCACTGTTTGTAGATCAATTTTCAGACATATTATGGCTTTTCCATATCCATGCTAGTTTCCTTCAGGGTACATTTAATCCACGCGCTGCAACTTTAAATCATCCGTGCCTATTTCCCAGTATTGTTGGCTATTGTACAAGGCCGCCGGCGCGCCTCCAGGTCTGACAAGGCGTCTTGATGATCGTAATGCGGCCGCAGGCGATAACCTCTGAGCCAGGGTTTAACTAGCGAAAATCACTCGGAATGGACCAGAAAATTGGGGGTCGTTTCCCAAAAATTGGAAAACCCATTTAAGTCCGGGTGAGGATGGATAAACCATGATAAACCCATAAACGCTGGGGTCTCGTCCATTTTGATTCATGCCCATATCAATGATTCAATGATTGTCATGAGCCCACTCCGTCCTGGTTGGTCCAATTGGTTGCTCTCAATATCGTTGGCTCATATCACATACACATTGTAGTGGTAGGACTATTGGTGAATCCCCATTTTGGTAGATTGAATAAGTTGAATATCGATGTTTGCTGAAGTTATCTCCCTTTCACTCAGTCAATTTGCATCAGTGTTTTTCGGTGTCAGTGCGGGTCAGTGCCAGTTACGCACCGAGGACGCCACGTAAGACCAACGTCTGGATGCCATGCCTTGCGGTGGAGACGTTGCCAGTTCTTATTGGGGGCCAAACATGGTTGGTATCTAAAATAAATCATGTTTTCGTGCAGATATACCAGGGTGCCATGAGTACCAACCAAACGCAAAATCCATTGAACTTGGTGTCGAACGGCTGCTAGAACATGTGGGTGTGTCAAGGCTTCAGAAACCAGCAGATCGCGGTAATGGCTACTATCATAACCATCCAATGCCTTTTGGGTAGTTCCCTCATTGTTGGTTGCATCCTTCATATTTGCGGATAAAAACCCCACAGTTGTCTCTCCTACCCGTTCTCGGCGTTGGTGAAATTTAAGTACAGCTTTCCACCAGGATCATCCCAACAAATTGGGCCTATGTAACTTCACCCATCCTCATCTTCGGCCATTATTGGTGCTCTTATTGGCTAGATCACCATTGTGTGATGCTTGCTTTCCCATTTTTTGGTCATATTCCAGCGCTTGATGTTGATGATCCCCATATGTTCACCGCCTTGCCAGCCACGAAGCAACCGGCAAGCCTGGCCATGGGATGGCACGGTGGGGAAGGTCCACATTGATGTCCACTGATGAATATGTTCGTTTTGTAGTTATATAAAATAACATGTGGTCAATGTTCATAAACAGACAGATACATAGATATAGACATACACACATACATCTACATTGACATATACAGTGTATTGTTTTGTATATACATGTATCTATGTATGTATATATAATATATAGATATAGATATGTAGTGTATTTACTGGCAACAGATATGCATATATATATATATAATTGAATAGTATAAGTATAAGTACAATTTTTGTATAACAGGTGCAAGCACAAGTTTCAACATATGAGATATAGATATGAGATATAGATAGGTCTAAGTAGGATAGTAGGATCTAGGATCCCATTGAGTCCCAGCGCGCCTTCATTCGGGCACAAGAACTCGTAATTTCCTGGTGCCATGAGTCTGAAAATTCTCGAACAGGTGCAAAACCAACAAGTCATGTATCCGAGAGTCGCGAAACAATAACGTCAAGGAAGGCAATGATGTTTCAATGTTTGGGTTTGAAAATGGAGTAACCCCACCAAAACAAGCAGGTTTACCATTATGCTCTCTATTAAAATTGCCATCGATCGGGGGTCTCTATCACCATTTTCAGACCTTTTCTTCGATCACATCGTGACGCGAAATGACACTCGTGGCCTCCAGGACAAATGATCACGGTTCCTCGGCCTGCAGATATTTTTCTGGTGGTGGTGCAAAATATCTCAAAATTATGGGGTTATGTGGGATTATATGGATAAAGTAGCTATAATATGCTATAATGTGGGTAAAACAATGCCATTTGCAGCATCCCCCAAATAAATCACCATTTTCATAGGTGGTATGTGTACCATTCCCAAATGGGTGCTTTATATTGTTTTTACCCACATTACACCAAATATATACATATACAGTATTATACAGTGATATATATATATATACCAAAAAAAAGGCAAATGCTGTCAGAATGTTTCACATAAATACTCAAAATGACCAGTTATCTGTGGCTCCATCGGTATCCCGATTTCATACCGCTCGCCATATCCATCAGTACACCTGTAGAAGGGGCTCGATTTCATACCGCTCGATTTACGGGTAGTTTTTTCCAACATGTCAAACTCCTATGAAAAGACCTCGGAAAAGGAGAACTGGTCAGGTGATTCAATATATTCAAGTCAAGATACCCTGGAAGAAGGTTTGCTGATCTTTCTAATCAAAGCCTTGAGGTCCAAGTCTGTCAGTCTGAACGAAAGCTCCCAATTTTTTGCACCGCTTTGTTTCAGCTCCCAACTATCCCAAGTAGGAGAGTTCCACCATGCCAAGATTTCCCCCAAAGATTGGCGGCATAGTTCTCTTTCATAGTGTAGTTTGGCCATGTTGAACCGCCAAAAACCCGTTCCATCCACTGGTTAGAACCTCATTTTCCATTTCAAATTGCCGTGTTCATGGGGTAAATCCTAGATCTTCAGACAAACCCATATTTCACCGAGTATTGCTAGTTGAGTATCCCATTATCTATTTACAACCCCATGATATCCCTATAAAAATCTTCCCTTCAGACGGCCTTCCATTGCCTTCTCGCCGAAGGCTGGCTTCAACAAGCACCTGCCATTTTGGGATGGTTGGGGACCAACACGAATTGGCTGAAAGTTGCACATGTATACAATGACTGCATGGCATAGCCTCGTTTGCGACTGGACTCACCGGTTATCCAAAATGTCGCTGGTGTGGCTTTCGTGTTAGCCCCCTAAGCGGTACGAAAATCAAACTTCAGAAGAGATGTGCTTGGCAAAGGAAAAAAACAAAGTGACCAAAAAATCATGGTTGATCATCATTTTCCCCGTTAAGTTTGAATTTTATGGGTATACCGGTATACCAGTATACCGGTATACCTCTTTTGTAGAATACCAGACTCAACACATGGCGAAATGACGGTGAAGATGGGCCTCGGACGAACTGGACCCTGGTCATAGAGGGAGCAAAGTTTCAAGTCCGTTAGAGGACAACAGATTTTGAGCCAGTTTGACTGGCAGGGGCCTTGTCTCCGCATCAAGTGACCTTTGATAGCGCGAAACGCGCCGTTACGGGACTGATCCCTAGGGCCCTGACCATGAAATAGGGGGTCTTTGCAAAGCCTCAGCATAGCAAGTGTGGTTTTTGTCACCCATTGCTGTATTGAATTGTTTCAGCAACCTCGCAAATAGCATTCAAAGTGTGTCACAACAACAAAAGAAAAATGTGTACGACAGATTCACCAACCATTGACAGCCTGTTGCTCCAGCAACTAAGAACAAATTCAATGCCAAATGTCTAGCCGCTGAACTCCACATGGCGGTCAAAATGTAAGCCGTGGATCAAAGCCGCAAAAGAACAAGGTGCACTCGGGAGATCCCGAAAATGGTCCAAACAAAGGTAAACTCTCTAGGCATTTGGAACCCAATGGATAAATGGATATTACCAATTTATGTACACAACCCAGATTTAAGATTCCCATGATTTTGCTAGCGTTATCCCCAAGTCCGAGTCGGAGAATTGTCTTTTCCTAGGTTCGCCCCCCAAGTATAGAATGAGTCCAGGTGCTTGTTAGAGGATTTCCCTAATACAGTGGGTCAATTGTCCTCATTCGTATCAAAGGGATTGTTGCTGTTAATTATATGTGGGGAATTATATATTGTAGCGAAGCTATATGTAAATCTAATGAAATTCAACATGGAACCCCAAAAAAAAGAACCGTATCCAATTGGAAAAACATGTTCCCGCATGTGTGTGTGTGTATATATATATTTATATCCATATATATATATATATACACACTTTTGAGTATGTCCAAACTCTTGTTGGCAGTTTACAGATTCATTGCGGTCTTCCTTATTTACTGCCGGGACCAGCAAGTTGTATCCCGTGTTGTTTGTATTTTGCCTGGAGAAATCTGGCCATCTTTGTTCCTCGTAAATGTGGTTTTGTTGGTTCTAGATTCTATACCTTGTTTTCTTTGCAAATCCTGTCTGCCTGGATTAATAGACCCTTGTCGACTATTGGGAAGCCCAAAGGTTATAAGTTGCCGCTAGAAATGCTTTTCCCTCTCAGTTAGATAATAAGCCACAAACCACGGGATTCCTTACTCCGAGGTGCACGCTAAACCGCGAAACAATTCAAACCATCGACAAAATCTCAAGAACATAAGTTCGTCTGAAAATTGGGTACCACCGAGAATATATACCATTTGGGTGAGGTAAAACCCCTGGCCATTTTCCGAGGGGTTGCCTCCCAATGGCTGGCTGGAGCCCCGAGCTTTGGCAGGCGAGACTTCATGGCACAGTGCATGCAGCGGCTCCAGCTGCACCTCAGAGACGTCACAGAGGTGTAGAACTTTAAACCATCGACAAACAATAAGATTCCATCAATCCATTAGAGGTGTACTACCTTTACACCGTCAACAAAATGAATTTCATCAACCCAAAATAGCTGACCTGCCGAAAAAATAGTTTAGTCAAATCCTGCTACGCTATATGTAGTTGTGGCTTATGTTTGTAATCTTTATGGGGGGTGCAATAATCACGTATAGAAAACGTCATTAAACTGACCACAAATTGCATTGAACCAACACAAAACGGATTTGACAAATGTGTATATATATATATATGTATTACATATATAATCATGTATGTATATATATATACATATATAATTGTGTTAGTATATATATATATATGTATATATATATATATTATATATATATACATATCCAGGAAAGCAAGTCAACAAGCAAAAAGTGAGCTAGCTGATTGACTGAAACAATGAAAGAAAAAAAAAATGCCAACGAAGATCGGGAAATGACCAACAACAGAAAGGATTTAACTAACGAACAAGGTTGACTGAAACCATTCTGCAACATGTTTTTTGAGATTCAGGGCAACCTGCTGAGAGATGGGGATTTTTGGATGGCCATCCCATATAGCTGGAGACTACAGTCATCCTTACAACTTAGCAGTGCAGTCCAAAGTGGGGCCCCTGGGATGCTCATCCACTTGGGAAGTCTCGGAAAGTCCTGGAAACTCTGCTGACATGCTGCAAGCAAGTGTAGCGCGATTTTTTTTTCAAACTCCTGATCGAATGGAGAAGCCCTTCCCGGCCCTGCTAGAATCCAAAACGTAGGCCAACAATACACTGATGGCTTAGGATAACGGAAAAAATGGTACCGAAAACACAGAAAATAGTTGTCTCTTTCCATGGTTGATAGTTAACTCCCCTCATTTCAAAGCCCATGAGAGTTCTTTCGGAAAGGACATCGCCCGGCAGAGCCCAGTCGTGCTCTACACTCAAATAACTTCGCAAATAACCTGGAACGTGCATGCACCTCTTCAATTCGCTCTGCTTGGTGTTTCCAAGCCACTGCCACCTCAAACTGGGATCGCCTTGAATCGGGATGACAAGAATCTGTGTTGACACCACCAAGCCCTACTATTCTACACGTACCACCTCCAGGATGGGTCTGGAATACCACCAACCAGCCTTGAGTTCACTATTTCTCAGCCTGTACAAGCTGTTGATCATTTGAACCGAACAGCTGTTGTTCCCGCCTCCACTGAAAGGGCAAGGTTCAAATTGGGGGATTGGTTGTGTCTGATGGATGGGGATTCCCATCATGACTGAAATAAGAATCCCGTTGAACCAAATAGTAGAATGCCCATGAATACCGGGTGACTCCTTGAATGAAATGTGAGCCTCAGCCTCTCAATTCATTCTTATGCTGATTCATGAGGGGGTCCCTACTCTCCCAAAATAATAGTGGCTTCAAAACGGAAACCCTCTAAATTCACAGAAATAAAGAACCCGAGGGTTCTTGCCCCATGTGGAAGCGGAGCTACTGAGCTACTCCTTGTGCCCGGCAACGTGCCGCCGAAGGTTTGGAAACATCGCCCGCCATCTGCCAAGTCTTTGAAAAAATGTCCTGAAACCTCTGCCATCTCTGCCCGAAAGGAAGTGACTCTAAAGATCGGGAAAAAAACATGCCCTTGCCGAATGAGATTGAAAGTGTTCCTCAAGTACAGCGGCTTCCCTATTCTAACTGTTGGGGGACTACCATGACCAAAACACACCAGAAATCCAATCTGGCTACAAGAAAATCAATCTTGTAGGCAAATGCTCCCAGTTTTTGGTTACCTTTCCAACTTTGCTGCTTCATATCCCCTCCTCTATTGGTTGTACACCCATTTCTGTTGCTTCAATCTCAATTTCAGCCGCTTCAACTCCCCAATTTGATGGTTAAACCCAGTTCAACCCTTGTTTTTGCTGGTGAAAAACCAGGTTTTTTCCCAGAGACATCCCTAGTTTTCTGCGGACAAATGGACGGAGGATTCTGCACCGGTGCTAGGCACCGACTTCGGTGGACGCCTTAGGGGGACATGGAAAGTTTGGGGATTTCGGTCGCCAAAATGGGGGGGTTCAACCACCCAAAGTGATAATATCTGGTTGGTGGTATACCTACCCCTCTGAAAAATATGAAAGTCAGTTGGGATGATGACATTTCCAATATATGGAAAATAATCCAAATGTTCCAAACCACGAACCAGATATATCATGTGCATATGGTGTTTGGATATAAGCGAATATATAGAAATTACGTTTCTCCATTCCGTGAAAACAAATTTCACCATTAAAATAACCGTTCAATGGGGGTATACTGCAACTGCCATCAGACTTGTCAGGTCGTTGAGTCATGGAGAACACCAACTGCTCTTTGGCTCAAGGAGGGGCCCCTTTTTAGTGTGCCGTCCAATGCTGCCAATGGCGATTCCCTGACCTCTGGCGTCAGTGAAAAACCAGTGCTGTGTGCGCTTCTTCGAGTGGTGGTGGTGGCTGAGACTATTTCCTTTTCAACAACTGCGTGAGGCAAGTGAGTTGGGATTGGAGGGGTCAATAGCCCAATACGATCCGCTGTGCTCCCGCTACATTGGTAGCGGAGCACGAAAGCTCCGAGGCCTGTGCTCCAATCCTGTTGAGCGTCACCTGAGGTGACTTGTCCTCCAGATTGGAAGGGCCTAACTGGTTGGTTTTGGATCTACATCCAGGACACCTTCAACCTTTTGGCCGAGCTCTTTGGCAACTCTTTTCTTTTGCACTCTCAAGCGATACGGCTTGAGTCCTTGCTGGCCACTTTGGCCCAACCTGCCATTTTGGCATCATGGCTTCTGAGAAGGAGCAGAACATTCCGGTCTGGGATGGTAGTGCGCGTTCCTGGAGAAGATACACCAGAGAAGTCTGCTGGTATGTGAGGGCTACACCTGTAGAAAAGCGCAGGTACTGCGCGACCAAACTGGTTAGCCGACTGAAAGGTCCCGCCAGACTCTTAGCTATGAGCTGGACCACCATGGAGTTTGACCACGTCAACGGTGTCAGAGACTTGCTGCAACGTTTGGCGACCTCGCCATTAGTCAGGCAGACCTTGCCCAATGCTGCGGCCACATGTCAGCAGTACTTCAACTTCAGAAGAGATGCTGGTGAACAGATGAATACTTTCCTTGTAAGGGAAGCCTTGGGTTACTCTGAGTTTGTGGAGGCGCTCTTGCTGCTCTACGAGGATAAACAGGGAGTCCAACAACATGAGAAGAACTTCGACTTACCTGAAGAACTTCCTCGAGATGATTGGCAAGACTGGTGGCATGATGCTACTGATGAACCTGAACCTGACGCTGCTCCTACATCACCGTCGAGACCTACAGGCGCTGCTGCTGCGACTTCTTCACCAACGAGGTCTACTTCGGCTGCTGCTGGAGGTGATGGCACTGGAATGTCTCCTACGAGGCAATCACCACGTGCTGTAAGCTTCCGCTCTGTGGGAGTTCCTGGTTCTACGGTGCCACCTGGCTTCGAGACCTCCGACATCAACGAGTTCAGCTTGGCGGACAGTTTCGTCCTTGGGGTACTACGTGGTTTTCGACTTCTACAAGCTGCTGGTTTGAGTCCTGAAGATAAGAGGGACATCTTAGCTTCTACGAAAGGGAGCTTGGAGTTCGATGTGGTCACAAAGGCCTTGCAGACGCTTTGGGATGAGCAGTTCCTTGGGCGTCAAGCTTCTTCAATGCGGAGCTCTATGGGAAACTATTTCAATGAGGCCTACCACGCTTCTGAGGAGCCCTATGACTATGAATGGTGGAACGATGAGACCTACGAGAACTACTGGACTGAGCCTGATGCTTGGGATTCCAGTTGGGATTCTTGGCAGGATGCTCAGTATGGCCAACATGAACAACCTGCTGAAGATCCACCACCTGATGATGCGGCTCTTCAAGACTCACTTCAAGCAGAACGAGAAGCTGAAGCTCTTGCGCTACAAGCACAACGAACATGGACTGAGGCCCAAAAGGCCACCGCTGCCTTGAGACGAGACCGTGGATTTGGACAACAACGTCCACCCAATGATGGCAAATGCTTTCTATGTGGAGGCAACCACTTTGCTAGGGACTGCCCTGACAAGTTCCACCCAGCCTACATGAAAGGCAAAGGCAAAGGCAAGTACACCAATGTCTATGCTGCAGAATGGGAGATGGCCGACGCCTACTACATGAAGGGCAAAGGCAAACCGAAAGGTAAGGGTAAGGGCAAATCCTTCAATGTGGTTGACATGAATGCCATGTGGAAAGGGAAAGGTAAATCCAAGAATGTGCCGAGTCGTCCGACAGTGAATGCATACACAGCTGAGACCCAGTCCTTCTACGGCCTGGAACTTCGTGAACCACTTGAGGCTCACTCCACTGCTGCCACCAACATGAAGCCGAACCTTGGCCTCCTCGACTGCGGGGCAACTGCTAGCGCTGGGCCTGAAACCAGTGTGCAGAAGCTAATCAGCTCTGTGCTTGCCCAGGATCGTGGAGCTGCTGTGACCATTGCGAAATACATGCGGCCTTATTTTCGTTTTGGGAATGGTTGTTGGGGGCAAGCAAACTTCAGGGTCTCAATCACCTCAAAGGTTTCTGGTTGTGAAAGAACGTTTCATATGTATTGTTTGCCGGACCCCAAGAATGGCGACCAAAACAATATGGTTCCAGTTCTACTTGGCATGGATCACCTACCTGGTAAAGATTGTCCTGAATCAGCTTTAACCATCGACTTCAACACGGGCATGGCTTTGGAATCGACGAACCCCCAACCAAATGTTTTTCAACTTCCATGTAACCACAAGGGTCACTACATCAGGGATATTGTCCACTACCTGACTTTGGGGAATAGCAACCATGAGGGACATCCTACAATACATGTCATGGAGGGTGAAACGCAATCTGCAGAGCTGCAAACTTTGGAGTTTCATCCAGCGGAGTTCTATGATTTGCATGTAGCTGATCGAGTACATGATCAAGAGGTTTTGGAAAAATCAAGAAGGCAACTGTTGGCACTTCATGCTCACCAACATGGCCGAGTTGATGCGAATGCTGCAGCCTCTCTGGCTTCAATGTGTCCGCGAGACCAAACTGATCTCCCCAATTCGTTCGCATCTGCTTCCTGCGTGCCGCCTGACCATGTCGCAGGAACTTCACCAAAAGCAAGTTCGGGATGCAATCACTGCTGTGACGCCAAAAGCTCCACCACGGGCATTGGACCCGGAGCGCATGATGGGCTTCGACAGCAGGGATCCACGTGCGGATCCAAATCAATGGCCTTGTCACGGGTCACACACACCAATGAAGCCTCACGGCAATGCTCACGGCCAGTGGGTGCATTGCGCAGTGTGCAACTTGAGGCTCCAGTACACGCCCAAGAAGGGAAGCCACTCAGGTGCAACCAAAGTGGAGAACCCTGCCATGGTGAAGCGCATGCTGGACCGTCTTCAACCTCTGATGGGAGAATGCCGTCCAACCCAACAGATATGCCTGGCGATGATCAAGCTGATCGAGGCGGAAGAAGTGCTTCAGGTCACCATCAACTACGAGAAGGACAAGCATGCGACCACGGGATATGCCAAGGCCAAGGCAAGTCCTTCAAGGTCGTCACCTTCAACGACATCTCCGGCGTCGCAATGGAGCGTTGTGGAGAATCCGGAAGCTCTGAGTGCAGAAGATCTTCAACGCCACTTGACGGCCGAGGAGAAGAACCAGATTCAACAGCTCATGCGCGAGCGCCAGGAGAATGCCAACAACGAGAACGAGATGGCCTGAGGTATGACAACGTCCTCAAGAATGACTTCAAGTCTGTGGATGTCGAGACCTTCAAGAATGCCAACACCCTTGAGAATGACCAGGTGCCTGCGTTTGCCACAGTCCCAAAGAATGTCAAGGTCCCAAAGATTGCCAACAAGAACATCAAGCCTGTGGAGATGACACAACGAATGGCTGCCAAGGTGATGGTGATGTTCACAACTATGATGGCAATGGCATCGGCTTCTTTGACTTCGTTTTCTTTGGATGATCGCGATGGACTTTGGGAGATTGCCTGTGCACCTCATTCATGGCTTTCTGAAGCTGCTGATCGACAAGGACTACGACCTCGACGCATCAACCTTCAAGCTGGCTATGACCTCTACCGCAAGGAGACCTGGGATCATCTTCGAGCTCTACGCCGCCGACATCGTCCTCGACGTCTTTGGTTTTCGCTTCCTTGTACGTTCTGGTGCCCTTGGACTTCGCTCAACTATGCTGGACCTGAACGTCAACAACTTCTTGAAGATCATCGACGACGTGAACGACGAGTTCTTTGGCATGTTCATGAGTTTCTGTCTGAGGCCTTAGCTGAAGACCCCGACATACTGGTCTACTATGAATGGCCTCACCCTTGCTTTGGTTGGAAACAGAAACCCCTTCTTGCCATACAAGCTCTTTTTGAACAACATGGGCAAGAATGGAATGACTGCCGCATAGATGGTTGTCGATACGGCATGGTGGACTCCAACAACGAGTTCCTCAAGAAGAAGTGGATGATCAAAACAAATGAACTTTTTCATGGCCAATATCGATGCAAAGTTTGTACTGGTGGTCATTGTCATGGCCGAATTGAAGGGCGCGAGACTCAAAAGTCAAGTTACTACCCTTGGAAGATGGTTCAATCGTTTGCTCGTTTTTGGGCACAACAAACGGTTTCAAAACAACAACTGCAGCGTATGAACTTCCATGATGTGGCAACTGTGGAAGACTGTGATGGTGGTGATCTACTTGCACAAGATGAAGAACCACCTGGCGATCACTCAATGCCGAGCTCTTTGCCTGGCGATGCAATTGTTGCTGCGAACCCTGCTGATGCACCATCAGCTGCTGAACGTGAACGATGGCAAGCCAAACTGAACCACTTCCACCGTTCTTCTGGACACTGCTCCAGCAGAAACTTGGCTCGCATCGTCAAAGATGCCAACCTGGAGAGCTGGAAAGTGCGTGCTGCCCTGGACTTCACTTGTCCAATTTGTGAAGGTCTACGACCTGGTGGCTCTTCAAGTGGGAATGTGCCGCCTGCTGCAACTCATGCGCAGTATGGCCCCTGGCAAGCTTTGGGCTTAGATGCTTCTGAATGGGCCGTGCCTGGCCACAATGTGAAGGTCAAGTTCCTTCTGCTCATCGACTTTGCCACGCGGCTGAGAATGGCAGTTCCTCTCATGGAGCCCTATCCAATCACAGCCTTGCGCACTGAAAGCTCTGCTCAGGTGATTGAACCTGTTGCGAAAAGTTGGCTGGGAACTTACCCCAAGCCTGAGATCATCATACCTGACAATGGAATGGGTTTTTCGGCCAAGGAGTTTGCTGATTTTTGCAGAGACCAAAACATTGAGCTTTGTTTGCCTGCTGAAAAAGAACCTTGGGCTCATGGTTTGGTCGAAAATGCAATGCGGGAGCTCAAGCACACCGCTTCTGCGATACAGGCCCAGGACCCAACTGTGACACTAGCTCTTGCGGCATCAGCCTTGAACTCAACCGAGTTTGTTGCTGGCTTCAGTTCTCATCAATGGGCATTTGGCCGAGCCTATACCATCAGTGAAGAAGATCGTAGGCTTTTTGCTCAACTTGGAGAACGTGCCTCTTTTGCTTCAATGGTTGCTGCAAGACAGCGTGCTGAGGATGTTGCAACAAAAACTCGAGCTCAACGTGTTCTCACCAGATTGAACAACAGCAAGGCGAGACAACCTCTACGGCATTTTCAAATTGCTGATTTGGTGAAAGTTTGGAGAAAGATTTTGCCCAGCGATGCCTACAAAGGACCTCGAGGTGGAATGAAGCGCACCAGTCGACCTGGCTGGATAGGCCCCGGTAGGGTGGTCTTCACTGAGCTTCTTCCACATCAAGACAAAGATGATCCTCGACGTCATATCGTTTGGGTACTTCTCCAAGGCAAGCTCTTCAAATGTAGCGTCCACAGTGTGCGCCCTGTCACACCAGTGGAAAGATTTAATCATGATGTTCACAATCGTGAAGATTTCTCCAAGATGAAGACTCTCTCTGACCTTGTGCCTAACCGAGAGTTTGTGGACATCACGGATGAGATCCCTGATGAAAATGAAGTAGAACTACCTCTACTACCACAGTCACCTGATGACACAACAGTCATCCCTGCCATGAGAATTTGGGGCAAAAAGGGTCTTTCTCAACATGACTGGAAGACGATCCATCGATCGTCGCCACTTGGACTTGGCGTACCTGACCCGGCACCGCTCCCTGGACTTGGAAGTGCTGTGGGTCAACGGTCACCTGGACTTGACCGTCCGTCCTCTTCCCAACCTGCTGGTCTGGACTTACCAGCGGAGGACATTCCAGTCAACACCTATGACTCAGATGCCAGAACTGAGTACGAGCCAGAATCTCCGGTTCGTGAACCTCCGGAAGAACCACACCCTGATGCTCCTGATGTCAAGCGTGTCAAGATCAACAACTATGATCTCAAATGGGTTGAACAACTTGAGCAAGATGCTGCCCAAGAAGCTGGTGAATTTGATGTTTTCTCAGCTCTTCAAGAAACTGAAGAGGCCTTCACTATCAGCTTTGACATTGACGTGGAGACCCACCGTCAAAGAAAGGCCTTGGAACGAAATCCTGTCCTCTTCCTCACCAAGAAAATGAACAATGCCGAAGTTCAGTTGACCAAGCTGACAGCTGAACATCGTGAGCTCTTCACCAGAGCAAAGACCAAGGAGGTGGACAGTTTCTTGAAGAACCAGGCAGTTCGAAAGTGTCTCAACAATGATGAGATCAGGCGTGCCGTTGATTCAAACAGAATCATACGTGCCCGCTGGGTTTTGACATGGAAACAAACGGCTCCAGATGAAATTGAATCAGCCAAGAAGGAAGCGCAAGAAGATCCAAAAACAGTTTTGACCAAAGATGGCGCCAAAAAGGCCAAGGCGCGAATTGTTTTGCTGGGTTTCCAACACCCATCGCTGCTTGACCGTTCCTTCAAGACAGCTGCTCCTGTGCAAAGCATGGTTGGTCGAAACCTCCTTTACCTTCTTGCCACTCATCACCAATGGCAGATTCATGGTTTGGATTTAGCTACAGCGTTTTTGCAAACTCAGCCAACAGAGGCTGACCAGGAGATTTGGACAACTGGCGTAGCAGAACTGAGGACAGCTCTTGGTTTGTCCGATTCCGGTATCATGCGGATCCTCCGAAACAAATATGGCTCCACCACAGCTCCAAGAGGTCTTTGGCTTGACCTGCACAAGAAGCTGGTTGGTTTAGGCGCTGTGCCTATCCTTGGTGAAAGATGTTTGTGGGGATGGTTTTCATCAACCGAGAAGGATGAGACCGGCAAGTTCCCAAAACTGCTTGGTGCCATTGGAGGTCATGTAGATGATTTTCATGTTGTTGGAGATACAAAAAGCGAAGAATGGCAAGTTATTTTCAACAAAGTTTTGTCTGCATACCGCTGGGGAACTTCCAAACAAGGTTCCTACCGACATGCTGGAACTGACATCCAGACTGTCACTCAGAAGAATGGAGAGTTTTCAATACGCGTCAACCAGGATGCATACATTGAGACCGTGATGGACGTCTCAATTGAGCCAGAACGTTGGAGCCAACAAGGTCCACTCACCAAAAGTGAAATTGCTGCCTGCCGTACAGCTTTAGGTGCACTGCAATGGCTGGCCATACAGACACAGCCTCAACTTTGTGCACGTTGCAATTTGCTTTTAACTGAAGTTGTGACAAATGGTACAATTGAAACTGCACGAGAGATTCAACAAATGGTTTCAGAAGTTCGTGCAGACCCTCATTGCCTTGAGTTTTTCAAACTGCCAGGTACTCGCAAATGGACTGATGTGGTTTTCGTTTCCATGGGCGATCAATCACATGCCAATCGTCCTCAAGGAGACTCCACAGGTGGTTTGCTGACCCTAGCTGCTGGACCTGATGTTTCGTCTGGCAAGGTGGTCTTGATGAACCTTTTAGCCTGGCGAAGCTGGAAGCTCAAGCGCAAGGCAATTGGTAGCAATGATGCAGAAGTTCAAAGCATTCTTGAAGCAGAGGACCAGAACTTTAGAGTCAGAATGCTATGGAGTGAACTTCATGGTGCTGGACTTGATCGACCTGAACGACGTGCTGACTTGGTAGAATCAGCAGAGAACCAAGCATGTATGGTAGCTGGAATCCTTTGCACTGACTCGAGAGGTGGCTACGATGCCATTGAAGTGAACGAGTCACCGCTGCTTGGACTTTCAAACATGCGTGCAGCTCTTCAAGCCTTCCAGCTGCGTGACAACCTGAAGAGGGTGAACTGCGATCTGAGATGGGTTGCTTCAGATTACGACCTTGCTGATGCCTTCACCAAGAAACGAGGCGACAGCAGAGTTGGTCTTTTGAAATTTCTGAAGAGCCGACACTGGTCGGTAGCCTATGATCCAAACTTCATAGCTGCCAAAAGAAACAGGAAGATTGGCAAGACGGCGATCCAGAAGGTCGACGATGCCTTGGGCGACGCTTCGGTGCCTTTGACTGCCAATGGATCCTTTGAGCACTATGCGGAGCATGCGCTCGCAATCAGTGCTGGCCTTCATTCAGATCGAGCCCTTCAGCGTGAGCTCGCAATCAATGCTTATGATCTTTTTCATGGCGACTTGCATGAGCTCGCAATCACTGCTGGATCACCAGAAGTTCAGGTCGGATCGTTTTTAGGTTTCTCTCCTGAGCACAGTACAGAGACTCAACACCTGAGCCCTTTTTGTACTGGTGCAACTGCCATCAGACTTGTCAGGTCATTGAGTCATGGAGAACACCAACTGCTCTTTGGCTCAAGGAGGGGCCCCTTTTTAGTGTGCCGTCCAATGCTGCCAATGGCGATTCCCTGACCTCTGGCGTCAGTGAAAAACCAGTGCTGTGTGCGCTTCTTCGAGTGGTGGTGGTGGCTGAGACTATTTCCTTTTCAACAACTGCGTGAGGCAAGTGAGTTGGGATTGGAGGGGTCAATAGCCCAATACGATCCGCTGTGCTCCCGCTACATATACCCCATTTCTGGACAAATCCATTAAAGATCCTGGGAACGACCGAATTTATGTGATATTCAGTATCAATTGTCCAATTTTCGGTGTACTCAAGTTTTGACGCATCAATATGTAGCAGGAGCCAACTAAAAAAAATGTTGTCCTAGCCATCAAATCACGATATGACGATATGGTCATGTATGGGTTCATATTTGAATCAAGGAAGTTACTTTTTGGGGCTGTTGGAGGTTGTGGGGGGCCACAATATCCACTGAAGTGCGCGAGGATGATGTGCCACTTTGATGGTTCAATTGAGTCGCTTGTACAGTTGAACACAATGCGGCTTTTTCATGCTCTGTCTATAGTGTGAAAACATGTTGATACCTGCATTTGGGAATTGCTCTCCAAACTCAGAATGTTCCACACACAGGAGTTTCATGGTGCTGAAATAGGCTGAATTGGTATCTCCCAAGTCTTCGAGGTCAGCAGGACCAATCAATCATGCCCCAGAAACCCTGGGTTAGTGGTAGATCTCTTCATATTTGGATCCTACTCTTAGGTAGTTTTTTAATCATTTGGTGATCAGACTTACCCTCTGGCAATCAAACATGACAATGAAGAATCCTCCATAGTTCGATGGTTTTTTTGACAGGGGATCTTCCGCACGAAAGAAGGAGATTGAACCTTTTAATTATCACATTTGTACATCAGGCTAGGGTGACCAAAAGGTGAAAAAAAGGCAAGGCCAAAGGGAACAAAACGTGCCCGATCCCCATTGCCATGATTGATTGCCGAAGGGCAATTCCATTGATCACCCTATTATTCGTTATCAACCACCACTAACCAGTAATATACTATTTATAATCATCATTATTCACCATTCTTCACCATGAAAACCATCCTTTCCCCCTAACCAGCCATACCATTCTTATACCATTCTTATACCATTCTTTCTCTCCATAGCTATACCATGTTATATATATATACCATTATCAACCACTATCAAGCATTTACAGCATAATTAAACAATTCACCATTACTGTTACTGAAGGGCCCAGGCTCCCCGGCTGAGCCGAGGCAGCGCTCATGGCCTGGCCATGCTGATCATTGGAGCAATCTATATACCAAAATAGTACGAGAGTATCTATATATATGTGTGTGTATATGTATATATATATGTATACAGCCATAAATCTATGGCTTTTTGGAATATCCATGATCTATCTATATCAGAATTCCGGCTCACTCCTTTTGTCCTTCCGACGGATTCGCGTAGTTTGAAACGCCTATCTCCGGGCTCAATATCTACAGATGATCCAAATATTGATCTATATATAGATTCCCATCAATGTGAATATCTGTAGTTTTTTGGAATATCTCAGGTGGATGATTATCTATATATATATATACATATATATACGCAGGATTTTGGATTATCGATAAATTCCCATCAATGGACCCCACGCTGGTCAAAAATCTATGGCTTTTTATTGTCGGACATTCGTCTCATGGTGTACGCCAGAGTGTGAGACCGGACCACCCGCAGACATGATTCTGTAAGCAAGCAGTTTTTCCTAGTGACTATGATGTCGTCTAATGTTTTGTTGGCAACTTTATGATGTGTAAATCATTGTTCATTGTTGATACCCTCTGGTAATTTGTTACATAGCTATTGAAAATGGCCATTTATAGTGGATTTTCCCATTAAAAAATGGTGGATCTTTCCATAGTTATGTAAACGTTTACCAGAGGCTATCTGTCGATATTGACATTGTTGATGGTCATGGTGGTGATGGTGCAAACCTCGGATCTATTGGGCAGGTGTTTTTTAAACTCCAGCCAAAAATAGGGATCTTTGCATTGGGGTTCCAGACAATCACAAAGCCAAAGTCTGGAGTCCATGATATCCAATCGATCATTGCACCGTATTCGAGCCATACAGTTCTGACTCTTACAATCAATATGTTCGGGGTGGGATTTTGGGGACTCAAACACTTTGAGAAACCAACCAATATGTGTTTCTGAAGCAAACCAAGGTTGGTTTTTCAAACTGTAAGATTCAGCATGGTTGATGCTAGGCTTTCATGGGTTTACTACATTGCACCAAGTATTCCTGCTGAAATTTGCCAAGTTTGGGAGGTTTCAAGGCCTTCCATGTGTTTGTTCACATTTGAACGCTTTCTTATGATTTCTTGTGCATTTCCTCTATGAACATCACTTTGGGGGGGCAATCAATTCACCACGATTCCATCATTTCAAGTGATGCTTCACGTCTCCGTCAAATCGTGGTCAATCATGATTGCGTCACCAATTTTCTGGGGAAATCCTGCGTTCAACATGTTCAACAGTTCACCCACCAATTTTCAAAGAAATGTCCCACCCATTTCCAGTGCCGCTGCACCACACCGAAATGCTGCCTCTGTGACAATTCACACGCGGGATCGCGGGGAGCCGTGGGCGCGCTCGGCGCCTGGGGCAGACGGTAGTTCAATGGGAGATCTCCAGGATCCTAAAATGGAGGTACTGTACCATATAAGGCCATATTTTGTGGGGATATTCTCTTACATAGGCCTTACATAGGCCTTACATAGGCCTTATATATGGTAGGTACCTCCAATTTAGGATCCTGAAATGGCCATTGATTAGGTGAAATATGGTGGAAAAAAATCCAGAAATGATGGATATGACAAATCTTGAGAATCTGTAGTATCTTCCCCACAGTAACATAAACAGCCTCGTGATATCCTGGTAGAATGTAGTGACTACAATATGTGAATCTATTCATTTTGAACTGGGGAGTGACGAATCAAAATGTGAAGTACTTGGGAACCCGAGTTTCATGCATATGTAACCACCAAACCTGAGGGAGGCAATCCACCCATCTCATGGGTTTTTCCCATCATGTACTCATTCTCGGTCATGGTGATGTTGGAGGTAGCAATTCTTAGATATCCAGCAAAAAAAATGATCCTTCGCTCTGTACTATACCTTCCCATCAAAATTGCTGGAAGATCCCCCTTTTTGTTGGATGATTATCATATCCCCATTGGATCACCAGCAAAAACCCTATTGAATCGCATGAAAAATCCCATTAAATCCCATTAAAATCCCATTAAAATCCCATTAAATCGCATGAAATTCCCATCAAATCCATATTATTCCATATTATCTATGGTTGAATCCCCATTTCTTCACGGAAGGAGATCCTGACCCCGCAGTGCCTGCTCCATCTGTCGGGCACGGCGCCGGTTCCATTGCCTGGTCCAGAATGGGATGTTGGGATGTGAATCAGCGGTTATATCAATGTACTCTATATATAATATCAGATCATGTGCAGATACAGAAATATATAGAATATCATTGGATATGTGATGTATATATATATATATACATATGTATGTATATACTGTATATCTACATATATCGATAATTGCGAAAGATTACAGACCAGTTCGGACTAACCAAACCCATCCCCGTCTGAAGAGCACCCCCCCCCCTGCCGCCTGCGAGATGCCCTTCCCAAGACCACCACCACAGGTATTGCGGCCAGGCAGAGAAGACCAATGACCTCAAATCAGCATTGAACTGCTGGTGTCATGTGGTTCCAAGACTGGAAAATTGTCTTTAATATGTCTATAATATATATATATATATATATGTACATATAGCATGAAGATGGAAAACCCATGGTTTCCCAACAAACATGATCTGCATTTCTGATAGATTTTCCATGTCTATATCAATTTTCTGTAGGGTATGTATTCAAAACTGCAAAGATTATCGTTCAATATTGGAGGAGAGTGTCTTACCTGTTGGTCGGGCACAGGCACAAAAAAAGATTGAGAGATCGACCTAAAACAACAGGGGTTTATATCCTCATGGAAATGAATGAAGAAGTTCAAAACCCCTTTTCTCCCTCCAAAAAACTCTCCATCCTCGATCACCCACTTGCAAATATCTCACCTAAACCTTATCTGCTCATAGCGAAAATACAATCCATGAACCACCCAGGATAAAGAACCAGTAAAACGGGTAAAGTCCATGGAAGCGTCCAAAATCGGAGGAGAGGACACAAAACAGGATCACTACAAATTGGTATTTAGTGTTAGTGATTCTAACAATTTTGGAAGCGTGCACGCATAAGGGGTATCAACAAAAAAACGACCAAAATGCAAAATCATCTAGGAAGACAACAACTCTAGAAGCAGTCGATTGTAGATTGTAGGAGCTGGAAACCGCTTGGATTTTTTTGTTCCAGTCACCATCGGAAAATGGCCACCCGATTACGTGGCCCCAGCAAACAATATATATGGAAAACCGTGCAGTCGAGGATTCTGATCTTCCACCGTGGAAAGAGTTTATATAACAAGATTTAACATAATAGCAACAAACCTTTCACCAAGAAATCCGCAACAAAAATGCCACTCCAATAGGGCAAGGCAAATCACAGACAAATTATCTGAATAGTCTATCATCAATCCCAAAAGACAAGACTTTACCCCTAATATTTTAGATATTCCCCAAACAAAATCCTGGCTTAGTTTTGCATCATCTTGGTCATATCCAATCTATTTATGATTTGGAGTTCCATATTGGAGGTATTTGACTTCAGGAGAATGACACGAATTGTAGGCGATCAAAATCATGCCCCGTTCCCTTCGCCAGAGACACCCAGAGCCAAGTCCAAGGGCGGCTGCCGGGCGGAAGACCGATCCTTCAGCAGCGCCAGGTCGTTTGGGCCAATGCGGTTTTGGTTAAAATGATGTTTTCTGGACAAACAAAAACGTGTTTTAGTGGACAAAAAGAGAAGCAAACTTATTTGACGGCGAAATGTGGGGGATGAGTGGGCTGCTGGGTCAAAGGGCAGGGACACACCCTGGCCACATTTTGGCCTACTTATATGCCTGTTTCATTGCTTCAACCCTTTTAAAAACCTCGTGCATCTGGGTCACCCGGTGACCAGGGAAGCAAAACCCTTCATCTCTACAGCTCTAGACCTTCGCATGCCCTCTGGTAGGATACTACATGGCCATGCAGGTTTCCCAGAGAATAGGATATGACAAATTAGTTACCCACCAATCAGTCATCCTGGAGACCCCTACCCGTGAACCAACCTGTGAGAGCCGAAGTCATAGGTCACTGGAAACTTGCCTCATCAGTTGGCCAAAATGGCCCAGGGGATGCACGACAAAAGGCCAATCCACAGAATTAATTCACGGATCGGCTGTCATTTGACCTTGGCGCCTAGATGAACCTTTAAAGCCTTTAAGACTTAAGATAAGATGGGGCTGTTCAAACAACCACAATTCACGATTGGTGGAAACTGTGACATGATAAAATGACTCCTAAAACTGTATGTCCAGTATCACTCTTTACGGCAGTTTCACAGGCCTGCCCCACTGTATGTCTTTGTGTTCCTCATCATATTTTCTCCTCAAAAAAAAACCTTTGGCAAGGATTAAGATTAATCCCTGGCCAACCACCACTTCAAGCCCAAGAAAATGTGACAGTTTCGGGAGATCCCTATCCAATCCCCATCCCCATCCCCAAAATCCCAAAGTTTCTCGGGACGAAATAAAGCGCTTTCGGCCCGACTCAGTTTCCGAGGTGCGGTGGAAGACATCTCCCAGAATCCATGTCCTTGGAGGAAGCGTGATCAAACGATGAAAAATGCTTGGATTGTTGATGATTTGTGTATGTCTCAATCATACGCCAGATATTCGTGGATTTGAGAGTTCCCCTAAGATGGAAACATCTTCAAATACACCTGGCTGGGCTCGTAAGGTAGAAAGCGCCTGATGCACTATGGTCAGTTTCAGTTCCGTGACCAAAGGATGGATCAACATTGTCACAATCTACTGATAAAACCATCTGATCTGGGCAGTATTTTTCTCTAGTCGTGAAATCTCACATGGCTGGCCGGATCTGCCCTACAATCTTATGTGTACAGTTTTAACACCTTTCTGGTAAGACCAGTGATACCTACAACTATCTGAGGGACAAACCTCAATCTTGTTTGGTCAGGCCTGACTAATTGTAGCTTGCACCGCAATCACCCAATTATATAGAGTTCCAACGAAAAGTTAAACTTGGATGGCACCTCATTTTTGAATCATACCCAAAACATGTTTAACATGTTTGGTCCATTCACTTGCAACTACATCCGCAAAATTCCAAGTCTAACTTTACTGTCAACAAACACTAAAATGTTAGAATCGTTAGGTGCATATGATAAGCATAGTTAGTTTCCCTGTTCTCTATCGGATAACCCCAGGAATCAGGGGCTTATTCCTCAGGTCTCCTTTGCCCAGCTACGATTCCTTTGAACCACGTCCAAATAGGACTGGATTGGGATTGTAGGTTCCCATTCGATTTGAAACGGTACTCCCCTAGTGATAATCGAAGAAATTTGGTGGTTTGTTGATTCCCTGCTCAATGTTTTTTTCAATGGGGTGAATGATGTGAAACTATGTACCCATCTCATCTCAAAAAGGTCAAAGAAAAATGCAGTAGAATATGTTAGAATCCTTGATCCATCCATGAGATTTCAGATAATCATCTTAGCCTTCCTAAATGAAATTTGTTTGATGATGTTTGATGTTTGATCCCCAAAATCCCAGGTTCATCCACTTTGACTCGGCCACCAAGGTGCCGTTCCTCGCGCGCCTGGACACACAACTGGCAGCCGCCCAGGCGCTGGAAGCCGTAGTCCTCGCCTGGAACTGGCGGAGTTCGTGGAGTTCAGTGTGAGTTCGTGCACTGTGAAAATGAAGAAATGGTGGATCTAACTATCCCAAAAATGACGGTTTTGACAATCAAAATGATCCTTGTTGTATATAATTTATTAAGCAACATGAAGCAACGTTTGTTGAAGCAACACTTGCAGGATGACCCTTCGAAACATGTGCCCGAAATGTGGGGGTGACTCCCCATGGGATGATGATCCCAGCAGATTCTCCAAGTGTCATTATAGGTGACATCACCTTTCCTAGAGATTGGCTTCGACATTGACATCACAGTTTTTGTTGCTTCACATTCCATTTTGAACGAGTACATGATACCCCACTACAACCATCATGTCTGGTTTTATGTCCATTTGTTGCCTCATGCCCCTATTTCTATACCTATAAGCATCGCTGAATAGAGCTGAACTGGGCAGTACCTCGACCTGTCACACCCTCAAAGTTTGCTCAGCTCTGGACCTGTCAGAATGTAGTCCTGGCATGGTGGGAGAAGGCATGCTGGATCTCCCATCTGATTGGAGGCATTTTACATTTGGGTACATAGTCTACATGTACATGTATGTATATATATATGACTATATATGTATATGTATATGTGTATGTATATGTATATGTATACGTATACGTATATATATATATATATATGTATATATATAACACGTTTTCATAAATAAACGTATCCCCAGAGCCTCACAAAAGCAAACAAACCCAGTTCGGACCCTCGTTCACCTCTCAAGGTCGGAAACCCTGGGACAGCATGTTTCAGTTCATGCTAGGCTTCAGTGGGTACCAGTTCACATGGAAATCGCGAAAAAATGTGCAAGTGGGAGCGTCTTAAAAGATGGTATACCTCTAAATACTTATTTTAGTTGGAACATACAAATGCAAATGGATTTAGGGGGTTCTACCTAATTTTCACACAAACCCAAGTGTGAAATTATGATTGCACTTAGCAACTTTGAGGCTCCTTGTTGATCTGGGCAAGTTGCAGGCACCTTTTCTCACCACCGCCCTAGGCCCCTGGGCCCCCACCTGCCCGCCGAGCGTCAGGGTGAGCGTCGGCAGGGCACTGCAGCGAGCATCGTGCTGTTGTGCCTTCACAGGGCAGAAATGGATAGGAAAACCACCTCTCATGGGAAGTTGCCAGCAAGAGCAAGAGGTTACCAATGAAAATGATCACAAAAAGTACTGAAAATGGGGATATGATTCATATGATCACAAAATGACCAATTTCAAGGGTTTCCTTTCCCCTGGTCTCGCCAGGATGCCAAACCCATTGGTGGCAAATCTGGGCATCGGCTTGATCCACCACGGGGCATTGGGATTTCCAACGAAATCATGCGAATTCCCCACTGGCCCAACACAGCCATCCCTTAGCTTTCAGATTTCCTCAAAATAAACACGAACCCGTCCCAAGAAAATTGAAATACTAAGCTGATGCTTTCCGATAATTTTCAGACAACCCTGTTCACCATATTGTCTTGAACTTCCAATGACTTGGTTTCTGGTTTCAATCCCCATATCTGATGTATCCCTTTAGACACACCCAAAATATCCCAAACTTCCGTTCTATTTTTTCTGACTAAATTTGCTGAGTTAGTAGTGTATATTATGTACATATATATATAATATACACTACTAACTAACCTATATATATATATACATATACTGTGTAACTGTATGTGTGTGTATATATATATATAGAAACCCCCACAGGCCCCAGGGCGGGCACCTGGCGCACGGCATCGTAGAAGAGGCTGGCATCTTTGCTGGGCAGCACCAAGCAGCTGGAGCCGCTGTCCATGAGACCTGCCGCCAATGGCGCCGCCAATTTCTGCTTGGTGAACAACTTCTTGTAGCATTTCATAGTGGTTACTAGTGGTTTTAATAGTGGTTTTAATAGTGGTTTTAATAGTGGTTTTAATAGTGGTTTTAATAGTGGTTTTAATATATAGTGATTACTAGTGAATAATAGTGAATAATAATAATGCTGATTAATTATGATTAATGGTAATTATAAGTTATAAGTTATAAGTGGTTAATAATGACTGGTAGTGGTTAAAACTGTTTTTTTGATTTATTGGTGATTGGTACTAATCAATGGGATATACCCTCGGGTAATTTAAGCGTTTGCTCTGAAAAATGGTCCATTTAGTTCGATGATTTACACATTAATTAAGAATGGTACTTTTTCATAGCTGTGTTAAATTACCAGAGGGTAAGTGGCAAATCCTGTAATGGTTAGCAACCATAGTTGTAATCCAATTAATTCACAAGTATAGTTAGTGGGATCAATTAGTACTCAGAGAATAAACGAATTATGTAATTGTAACTAAATCCACTAATAGTTGGGATGACCCTTTTTGGGGACTTATATGCTAACCAGGGTTGTCAGCCACTTACTAAGTGGGGTTAGCTTTGAAAGGTAATCATTCTTCGGACTTACCGCGTTAGTATCCATTATCCCCATGATTTTGTTGAAGTTCAATCCCAGTAATATCTCAAATTTTCGGGTTCAACCTCTAATCTTATTTTGTTGATTAGATCCCCATCGTATCCCAAATTTAAAGTGAAATTCCTACTACCACCACCACTGCTCCTCCTCCTCCTCCTACTACTACTACTGCTCTACTACTGGGTTTGTGTACACCAAGCTTTCCAGCGGCATCTGTGCAGCACACCTACGCGTCCCGTCAATCTGGTGCCGCCGAAGGAGATGCGGTCCATGGAGATGGCCCAGAAGCGATACGCAGCTTCCCCTCCGCGGCTTCGTTGAGAATTGGAGAAGTTTCATTGCCATTTAGCTTTTGAATCTATGCCAACACAAATTGGGATATACTGGAGAATATCTATAATTTGGAATGTTGAGACATATGTAGCAATCGTTTTCTTGTGATTTCGGAGAGAGGTTGCAGTAAATTGCTGGTACCTGGGGATTGCTGATGGTGGGCAACCACCATTCGGGGCATGGATACCCCACAGCCAGGACAGGTGCCAATGCCTGCATCGTTGTCCTTCATCACGTCTAGCCACCTGCAACTAATAACAGCATATTTCAACTCAATCTTTTAATGTATGGGGGAAATCGTGTATAGAAACTCCACCATCTGGGCTTGGGTATAAACCCTGGCATCCATCATCCATTCAGAGGGGGTTCAGCTTCCCACCAATATACTAAAAGGGGATCCGCATGTTAGCCTGGCAATGTCAACCCCCAGATTATATAAACCTGCACTCTGACTATTGATTGGGGGGTTACCCCAAAATAGGGATGAATTACTATTGAAATTGGTAACCCCTCATTAATGAAGGAATTGCCAAAACCCTGGTTTAACATTAGCCAAGTAGTATCACCCAAGACATCCATCGCATCCACCACGTGTGGAGTGCAGGAGTGACAGCACCTGATCCCGGATGGATATCGATCCATTGGCACCGCTCCAAAGACGAGTTCACCAGGCAGGAAAGAGAAGACCTGCACCACTTCGCCATGCACCAGGGCGATTTAACCAGCAAAAATGGTGATCCCAACCAGTTGTGTAAAGAGAGATAATTTCTGGATTTCAGCATTGCGCCAATGGCAACCCACCAGTTTTGGGCGAGACAATTTTGAGCCATGCCTGGTCATACCACATGTTGGCTGAAGGTCTAGAATCAAAAACATCTCCAACCCTGGGAGATTTGTCTTGCAGCTTTTTTTTGGGGGTATTTCATTTTTGACCCTCATCCATTTGACCTTCACGCGGGAGACTTCACTCCCCAATGGGTTTGCCAGAAAGATGAAATCATCCCATTGCTTGAGATCAACAACCCCTTCCCATTGGGCCCATTGGGTGCCAAGGTTGGGAGGCACTGCCCCCATTCATCGCCACCAAGATTGCCTTCTGGCGCATCCTGTCACCATAGACCTTCTGCATCAAATCCAGGGGTGTTTGCAATCCTCATGAGAGACGAAAAAGGAAGAGCACCAGTGGAGAATGACTAAATCATGTTTATGAAGGTTGATTTGATGGAACGTCTAAAACGGAGAATGGCTTAATGAACATGAAGATGAACATGATTTTTGTCACCGCGGATCATTTTCACATCATTTATGGAGAATGACTTGATGAACATGAAAAAAATAAAATGCGATCTGCGATCCATCCATGATGTGAAAATGGTTGCTAAAGCTGAGATGGGGGCACCAAAAAGGTTTTCTCAGAGTGTTGCCTACAAACACAAGGAACCATGGAAAAGATCCTGCTTGGTTTCAGAAGGCAACCAATCGCAGTCCTGTAGGCTGCGCAAGGCCATTGAAAGCCAATCCGAAAATACCATCGAAGTCCGATGCTGGAAAGGGTGCACTCACTTGGAAGACCTGTCAATCGCCCACTCTTTGCAAAGAAACCGTCTTGGGTTTGTATCATAAAAGTAGGTACAGTATTAGAGTCGAAGAGAATTAGAGAAGCCAAATGGGTGCGTGATACTGAATCTGAAACATCTGGACCTCCAAATCTGGTGGGCGGTTGGTTTCAGCGGACCAAATCTTGACGTTTGAGTCAAGTATTGTCAGAACTCCTAACCATCATCCTTCCTTCAAACCATCGTTTGTCAGAATATGGCAACCCTCCCACTGTTTTTCCAACCACCCCATCTCCTTATCCACATCTGACTATCCCATCGAAGATTTGACCACCCCCTCTCCACAAAAAATGGAGCATCCCAGCACATCGATGCCTTTCTCAGTACCCAACAAAAATGGGAAAACGAGTATCCCTAGAAATCCCCATCCCCTCCCATCCCCCATCTCCCCCATCCCTGAACATCCCATCTCAGCCTCCACAAAGGGCACCTTCTCCACCGTCACATTGCCGAAGCTCAGCCGGTCGCGCGCCAGGAAGCCCTTGCAGGAGCCTGGGGCGCTCAAGAAAAGGTACCCTTCGTTTGATTATGTGGGACACCCAATGAATAATGATGGTTGATGATGGCTTATGATGGTTAATGATGGTTATATAATGATGGCTAACAATGGGTAGGTAAACCAGCAGCAATAGATGGAGAATGGACAACTGGAATAATGTGTGAAACCCAATACCATAAACATCTACCATTTAAGGATGACTTACACCTACACCACCCATTTTTATGGTGATGACTTGGGGATGATTCGATATTGGGTTTACCACATTGTGGTGGTATATACTGTAACTGTAACTGGGATATCTGGTAGTTGGGTACAGAACAATTATATATAAATGAGGATAGAACTGATATCACTTGGAAAAATCTGAGGAGCTTGCAGAGGGCCAGTTCCCCAACAATAGATAGAGAGATGGAGATTGATCAGCAAACAGACAGACGCACGGACAGATAGATCTGACTGGTGAAGCTTCTGGGATGATATCTGCCCCCTTCGCGCAGGCCTGAAGCATAGGTAAGCCTGAGTGGCAAAACTTCGGAGGTCGGGTGAGTCGGGTGAGGTTGGGAATATATCCACAATCCGCGTGATATTGAAATTGGATCACCTAGCCAGGACTTGGCATCGGGAAAATCTCAGATCGAGCTGTTTGGTGCGCGGGGATGCGTTTTCAGCCTACAACATCACATGAATGGGAGATGAAGGTCCACTAATACTGCGACCAAGGTTTTCATCCGAGTAAGCTTTGTCTGAAAATACTGTATTCTTTTTTCATCCTCAAATCCAAAGAATGATCATTGTCATCATCACCTTTTCCCATTCAGCAAAGGCCATGTTTGAGTTTGGCGTGGTTCTAACGGATGGTACCCTCTGGTAATCAAACGTGACAATGGGAAATCCCTTTAAGAGAAGGTTTCAATGGTAAAATTATCATAAATTATCTGTAAATGGTGGATTTTCCAGCTAGCAATGTCTGATTACCGGAGGGTGTTACCGGAGGGTGTCCTCTATGTTTAGCCAAGTGCTGCCGAGCAACTCAACGCCATACCTCGAGTGCTCGTAGCTACTGGAGCTGGGGCCATCGAACTTGTTGTGCAGCCTAGGCCACTGGGCCACAACTGGATACTGCCATGTGGTACCACTGATCCCGTTTTGGGAGCATAGTACTGGGTGTAGTTCCTAAGTTGTAGTGACTAGTAGTGCATGGAATAATATTGCCCAACCAATCCATGGAGCCTGGATGGTTCATGTCTCTGGGATTCTCTGGGTACATGTCGGCCGCTGGCCATCCAGGAACACGTTATGTTTTCATCCCCACCCATAGCAGCCATAGCACGTTTCGCATGTCACATACACAAATATTCAGGGACCTCGTACCCTGCTTTTCACACCAAATGAACTCAATGTTCATCCCTACCATTGGTACGGAAAATGGAAGGCAATGAATTTCGCCCACCCAGTACCAGTCAACTTAGTGAAGCTTTGAAGCTTTCAGACTTGGAAACCATTAAGCCACACCCAAATTGCAGGTGGCGCTGATAAGCGTGCAATTTTATGTTGATTGCATCCACCCGTCTGTATTCCCGAGAATTGTGGCCGTTTTGTACCAAAATGACCAGTTTTCCGTGGCTCCAGAGCTACCAATCCGTGCTGCCCCAACTTCATGGAATCGCAGTTGATGCATTCCTCCGAGGGCACCCACAGGTTGGCGGAGCCTGCAGGACCCCCAAGTTTTGCTGTTGGAAAGAGACTCAAACACCAAAACTGCTAGTGGTTCCCCAACTCAAAACAGGATTGGAGTTGGTTGAACCAAACAAAGCCAGGAGCCTAATAACCAACCTACTAGCGGCGAGTTCTTAGCCACTCTGGCCCCCGCCTGTGTCAAAGACCACCCGGAATTGCTGAGCAGGTCGACCCAGAGCAATGACACCTCTGCAGTTGTGAGAGAGGAAATATCAGCAGAAATTGGATCCACATCTGTTTCATGCTGCGGATAGAGAAAAGTTTCAGGTAGAACAAACAACTTCTACTCCACTGCTGCTCTTCAAATGCTGTCGACTCCATGCTGGCAGCCAGGGTGCCATAGAAGATAACATCATCTTCGTTCTTGATATCGATCTGAGAATGGCAAGGGCACGAATCAAGCCGTGAAAAATGCTTCGATGATCGGACTGTCATGGAGTGGGACAATTATCCAATGCAACTTTTACAAAGATATGCATCTGTGCACTGGGGTTCGCGTCATTCTAACCCTGGTATCCTGCTTGTTACATAAATGAAAAGTTCATTCCGTTCAGGGGTCGTTCCTTGGACCACAGAATTGGTGTCAGGGAAAATCCACACGCCACACGGTGATGAGAATCTCGCTGACATTACTTTTTTGGCTTTCACTTGCCATGTTTGCTTTGGACCCAGCGATCCTTGCAGATTTGCCCCAACTATATATATATATATATACCCACATGTGCCACGGTCAAAACATGGGGGCTGGTCAGGCTGGTCCACAATCTGGATTCCAAACATCTTGGCTATATCAACCCAAATTACTTTGATGGGGGTAGGGCAACACCCATCTAAGGCGGCATGTTGGCATAAATCATCAGATTTACTTGGGTAAAACCCCTTAAATATCTTAAATTCCCATTATTGCTAGTTTATCACTATTTCGAAAGAAATTTGAGCCATTCCCCATACATAAACCCTGTTGTGACAATACCCACTCCCCAGGTTTGGCACACCTCCGCAGGGTATCACTATTTCGAAAGAAATTTGAGCCATTCCCCATACATAAACCCTGTTGTGACAATACCCACTCCCCAGGTTTGGCACACCTCCGCAGGGAAGGTTGCCTTCTGTGCAAGGCGCATGTACCTGTGAGGATGGGTCGATTTGTTTACGAGTTGAGAAAAATTGCTCTTCTTGGATCGCAACATAGTTTTTTAGCAAGATCAATCCATGTCCGTCACGGTTTGTATATGAGATAGAATTCAATTGAAGAGTCAGCAAGACCGGAGAATCTTGGGTTGCTGGTGGGTTTTACCCATCCCCATTTGTTGTTTGTCCAACCAATTTTGGATGTTTGACCTACTGCTATATGGCTTTTTCAAAAAAGTGGTTTGACCACCACCTTGCCGTTTCAATTTCCAAAAGTTATGATCAGATAATCCCTTCTGGCCGACTGGAACCCAACTGTCACCGACTCTGCAGGTTCGCCTGTTCATGAAGCGCTCATGCACATGCTGGCGACTGCGTCCTGTCAAGGATGTCCTATTTCAAGGAACCCAAACTTTGGCCAGCTGTTTTTTGGAGTAAGTCTTCGGGCTGTTGGGAATCTATTTTGGGGAGACTCTGGGCTATGCAGTGCAGATGATTGGGAACCGACACAAGGTTCACCCAGGAAATGCTTCTTACCATAAGTTTATATATTTGATATCTCCTGACACGGTTTCCTGTGAAAATTCTCTATGTTCAGGGTACCACTGGAGGTTTGGGTTGAGGGCGACATCAATTCCGTTGTACATGCAGTGCCTGCCAAGGGGTGTGGCGCTGGCGCACGCATGATGGGCAGTGATAGCACCACCGCTTCCGGGGTCAACCTCATGCCAAAGAAAGTTGTCGCCGACCAGCGAAAGGTCTGGGGCCGAACCCACATCCTCTACTGCTGAATGTATAGTAGTCCTCTATTTGAAACATGACAGAAATACTTTTGCTGAGCGGAATACAGTCTTTTTGCAAAGGGCTTTCCTCGGGAATTATGACAATGTCCAAGTCTACCTGTTCATGGGGTAAACCAGCAATAAACACGACCAACTTTTCACAAGAGAACTGCATCCGTTTGGGCACTGCAACAGACAAGAAGCAGCTTTGCATTTCCGCCACCTCGCCACGTTTTTGGCAACACTTCACGCATTGCAGTGGGGTGCAGAGACCAAAGGAGACTGCCAAAGGATCAAATTGTGTAAGCCCTGGGATAGAAATTGCGGCTTGCAACGTAACTGACCCAAGTCACACAAATTATGTACTGTATATGTAGAATACCAATATATTATCATTTAGTTGCATATGTAAATGTACACATACAATATACATATAATATATACAAATATATATACCTGCACGCAGAATGGATTTTGAAGAGATTGAAGGCATTCTACTGTACAACAACCTTCTGACCTCTTTTGCAAAAACATAGAACAACAGGCAACCTTTTTCTGCAACCAATGCCATTCTGTTGATGGGGGCTCTTGGCATCACAGGGCCCCTGAACCAGGGTTGCGCCTGAAGCCAAGGCAGATGCGCACTGCGCTTCTGCCAGAAATCAAGGAGCTCAGAAAATATCACTCCGGAAGATGCTTCTGCTCAGCCATCCATGCATCACACTGGTCAGTCAAGGGACCAACCGACTTGCCCAGCTCACGATGCATGATTGCGTCAACATAGGCGATGAAGCTTTCGTCTTGCAACATTTGGGGGGTATCGAAAACTTCAATCAGTAAGCCGGTGGTTCCCTCTTTCACGTGAACGGCTCGCCGGCTGCCATCCATTTGCACTTCGAGGTTCGTCTTCAACTCCGGGTTGTTCTTTGTTGGGTACGTTGTCACGTCCTTGGGGCTTCCCACGAGGAGCTGCTGGTTGCACCAGCTGTGTTCCTTGCAGGGGAAGACTTTCTTGTTGACCTAATGCTATGTTGCTGTGTTTTTGCAAGATCTACAACTCAAGCCAAATTACATGTGGAATTATTGTCACCAATACAGCGATACTGGGTAGACGGGGCAGGTTGCCCGGACGGGTATGATCAATTGTCGTCTTTGACTCTTAGTTTTGATCTTCTTGGTATTTTATGTTCATGCGTCGAAAATTGTGTTTTCACCTCAGTGCTGTGGAGATGTGTTACTATTTTTGTTTGTTCACTTGTAATCTGGTTATCTCTTATGTTCCCATGATCATGTATGTTTGGAATATTTCTCAAACTTCAACTGCCTGCAACATTTAAGGCATTTCGCATGTTCCGCAATTCTAAAAAGCGGTTTCAACTATCATTTGTCGTCCTTGTCCATTTGGATCCAGGAGTCATTGACAAAAAGGCTCCATGGTGCAGTGTTATTTTGCATTGCATGCAGGGTTCCACATATTATGAGTTTCCCATGAATATGAATGCTTAGGATCTCCGCACCATCCTTCTAGCATGGCAATCCATTCTTTGCTCAAGTCATCAGGAGGATTTCCATACCGGAACAGCACATACATGTATAGATGACAATGAATTTCAACTAGAGCAGGAAGTGCCAGTGAACTTCATCTAGCGTAGCAAGTGCAAGTGAACTTTTAAGCAGTGGCGGGTGCAAATAAATTTCAAGTAGCGTAGCGACTGCAAATGAATTTCAATCAGCGCAGCAAGTGCACGTCAATTTCCATTAGGGTTGCAAGCGCGTGTGGAGTTCAGGTAGCGTAGCATCAGGTAAGTGTGCTAGTGCAATTGGACGCAATTAGCCTACCCACCCCACCCCACTCTACCCCATCTTTAACCTGGCATTCTAGTCCACGTGCAAGTGCAAGTGGACACAACCCAACCCCACCCCGTCCTTGCAGCAAGCATAGAATCGGCGCAACCCTCCCTCCGCCCCCGTCCAACATGCTGAATCGCAGCTGAGCACGTTTGCTGAAGCAGTGCGTGCATATCATAACTTTACCACTGAGCAGTCTTTCAGTGGCCCACTGCCTGGATAACTTCTTTCACAATCTGCTCCATGTCTGGATCATCCTTGCGCACGATCTCCGTCCCGTCAGGCACGGCAATAGTCGCCCCATTCATGGTCAAACAATCGGTTCCATCCATAGACGCTGGAGGTGGCCAAACGCTGAACTTGCGGATCCGTTTTCCTTCCTTGGTCTGAGTCTCCATTGATTTGATCAATTGCGTTGGGATATGCATGTTGGCTTTCTTGGGTAAAATGAAGGCTGTGTCGGTGAAGAAGCCGTACACTCTGTCTCCATGTTTGATTGCCTGAATGGTCAAATGGCGAATCCCTTCTTCATTCGGCACCACGATGCGCTCATGCATTCGGTCTTGGTACTCAAGACTTTCAAACAATGCCACGAATTTGTCAGGCAAATCCTTTGCACCTTTGTGAGCATGCACGAAGCTTTTCCATTTGTCCCCTGGCACTCCACAAATGAGACTATTTCCGATCGCCACAGACATGCCAGCAACAAGGTCCTTGCCGTACTTCTGAGCAGTCTGCTGCTCATGCTTCTCAACCTCCGGCTTAGTTGTAGCCAAGTGCTTCAAAGCCTTTCTGATGTAGCCAATGCCCATCTCTTTGAGGGAGGACTGATCTTGAGGTCCAGCCTGGATGTCATCGACCTTGCTAGTGGTTTGGGTTGCTGCGGAAACAGTTAAGCCCTTGCCCTTGTCAACCAGTTTCAAGTCAATGTAGATCGTGGCTGAAGGGCCTTTTTGCTTCGCCAACTGAAGCAAGTTCTTGACACAATCCTGGCTGGAAATGATCACGTAGTCACCGTCCTCGTCTTGGTAGCCTGCCTCATACTCGGTGTCTGAAAGCTTCAACCGCTGCAAGCAATCAGGAAAGGTCTGAGTTTCCCAGTTCCACACGTGCTTCTTGGGCTCACTTTCACCATGCACAGCCACCCGCAACTTGATCTTTCGGGCTGTCCCCTCCTCCTTCAGGAGGCGTTGGAAGGCCTGCGAAAGGTCAAAGTTGAAGCTGACAGTCCCTCGGGCAAAGCATAGCTTTGCTTGCGCCGGCATGTGCTTTCTAAGGAGCTGGTTGACGTTCTGCATGGGATGCGCAAAGCTTCTGCAGGCTGACAACTGCGTCCTCGTGAGCACCCGAGTGAAGCCACGAAGCTAGCAACCAAGGTTTGCTCTCGAGCCGAATGCTACAGTTCAATGCTGTTTGTTGCAAACCACCACACCCTGTGCATCCAAATCATGACTACGGCAACAGAGAGCTCATGTATGCTCATGTAATGAATGGCAACTGCTTGAAGGAAATGCACAAGTTAAAGCGCTTCACCGCCGAGTTCACTCCAGGCTGGACTTTCATTTTACGCTATGATCATGATCACGAAACACGGAACAGTATGCCCCGTGTGCCTGTGAAGAATCTACCCACCACCGTTGCCACAAGCCCAATGCAGCAAGCACCGAGGAAGCCTGCAGCTTGCTGGCAGTTGTTCATAAATCCCTGCTTGTCGATCACTTTGTGACATCACTCCAATTTGGGGTGCCGAAGCAAGCATGGTTACTACAAAATTGCGCGCCAAGCGAAATGCACCTTCTGATTCATGGCTGGCATTGATAGTTGACTGTGAAAACGATCCAAAACACTAATCTGGCGGAAATCCCCTGCAAACCCACTACAGGATTCAGCCGTGTCAAGTTCCTGGCTGGATAATGCACTCAATGAAAGCTTGCAAAATTGAGCGATTTTCAACCAGGGAGAATAGATCTTCTTGATGTCCCCATGCATAAGTGGTGAACCTTCACCTTCCGCAACACCAATGTCACCCTTGCGTGGACGTAATGATACATGCGTGTATGTTTGTATGTACACATGAGATCACATACACTCATATACATATACTGGTGTGAATTGGGATCATCATCCCCAAAATACCAAATATTTGAAAGCACCAGGCCTGCAAGAGCACCCAGCAGCAACAGCACTCGGGCACTGCGTACGCGCGCAGGATCAGCGTCCTGCGGCTGCCCAAAAGCAGTGGTTGGTCAAGCAATAGTTTAAACTAACACAGGGTTTAATCAGCAAGAACTGAATTTTTACCCAACAATTTTGTTGACAGCTTCAAATCTCATCCCATACCCGGATTCATTAACCCTTGGATTGTCTGGGGAATTTTCCATGTCATGATGTAAGTCAGGAGTTTTTTGGGATTCAACCCCCCTAATATCACTAATTCATCAACCGGAGTTTCGGATCCAAGACTGACATTCCAGTAAGCACCTGGAGCGGAGGCCAAATCCCTGATGGAAGTCCCTTTTCCTGGTAGTTGATCGGTGGTAAAACTCCCGATCCACACTATATGATTTCAGGGTCCACGACGCCCACGTAATACCCAGGTATGCACCATTCTCGCAGGTTGATGTTCCAGTGCTGGTTGGATATGATACGTACGTATGCATACATATACACGTACGCGTACACGAACAGGTACATATATACATGTATATATATATATTTGTATTGTATTCATCGCATACATATTTTATCTTCATAGCATGAAACCATTGGGTCAAACGCTGCGTCCTGCGGGTGGCGCAACTGCCTGAACCGAGGTGTGACAAGACTAGGGGCTTGTGACTTGTGATAGATAGATTCATGATTGATTGATTGATTGATTCATTGATTAGTCGATGGATGATTGGATGAATGGTTGTGTGTAGAGACAGACCTCAGAACGTCAACAAGAAAATATATCTCGTATATACTGAGGTATGAGGTATGTGCAAAAATGAGGGATGGCCCAACACTGGCTTCATTTTCCAAGCCTCAAGGACTCCATTGCACTGCGCATGGCTCCGATCTACAGGCACTGAGAAGTCACTGAAATCAGCTGGAAGAAAAAAATTGGCTACAGGTATAGACATCTACTGAGTTATCGTCTTGATGTTCATGTCTTGGTGACATAAAACAACGATGTCGACTTGCTGACATAACAGGACCACCGAAATGGCTCAGGCGGGCGATATCACAATGCCGGGGCGCTAAGTTGAGTACTATCCGATGTCCACAGATTTTTCGGGGAACAATACACTGTTCATAGACCAAGGCCTACAAAATATCGCAACTGTATGCAACAAGTTGTGTAGATTACAATCATCATCCAATGTAATATCTGCACAATGATTCAATGATGATCATCTATACGTCTGTCTGTAGTATGTGTTTGCGCTTATATTATGACCTCCAGATAAATCACAAGATGACATCACCCTCAACCAATCATCCAATCCTCCATTCGCCACGACTCGGCAACCCCACGAGTGACAAACCCAGATGGGGCTGCCAGCAGGCGGCTGCTCATAGCATCTGTCGCCAAAACTGCTGAGGGAAAACATGCAAAACGTATCAACTACCGTGGTAAATTTACATTGAAACCTCCACTTGGGGGATGGTCTATACTAGAGTCTATACCACCCATTTCTGGAAAACTGGGATTGGGTCTATTCTTGGGTTTACCACATTGTGAGGCATGGTTATGTATGGAGTGTGGTTTTGGGTGTACCAAAGTACTCACTTCATCCCCATGTTTGTTGAGTTGTATCGCAGCACGGGCTTGTCTCAAAGTGGACAATACCCAACTTTGTTCCCTTTTTTTTTTGGTACAATGACAATAAACCGCAAGTCTTTGGGTTCCGAATTCTGAGACAACCAGATATTAGGGCATGACTCCGAAGAGGGGTACCACTGGTCCGGTAACACTCTGCCAGTACCGCTGCCATCTCTGTCCAACTGTCGGTCGTTCAAACCCATGTGCCGACCACTCCCTCCGTACCTGTTGCAACGGCCATGTCTCCTGCCGTCCTGGAAAATTGGAAAAACTCTCTCCAGACAGCATAGTGATTTCAGACTTGAAATTGGAGTAGTGCACATTCTCAAAACTTCCCTCAAAGTATTTTGGTATGAGATATATATATATAGTAGATATCGTAAATACTGTATTTCTAAAAGTATGTATATTGTCTACTCACACCACACAGGATCCCCTTTTGTTTCCTGTTGAAACGGCATCATTTCAAAAAGGGAAACCACGCGTTTTCCCACAAAGCAGGTGCTCCTGCGTATCTTGAACCATGCGATGGCCTTCCCAGCACTTTCGCACGGGGCCTCGCCTTGGGTCCAAATGCTGAAGTCATCATGGTCCATTTGTCCATTCCAAGGATGGAATTCCGAAGTAAGGATGGAAAGTATCTGATTATCTGAATTTGATTTATCTGATATGTCTGATTTGGCTGATTTCAATTTCAGGATGGATTTCCACGATGGATCATAATGATGGAATCCACATCTGTCATCATGATCCATTCCTACTATGGTTCCTGGTCACAGATTGAAATCACAGATTTGGGGAAGATAACCAAGTACTGTCACTGTACCACCTTCCCAAGCCTGGAGATGGCCAAGATATTGAGCTCCAAGGTTCTGCGGATTCTACGGGACTGAGTTTGGGTCTCTGAAAGAATCAATGTTTGTACTGAAAAAAACAGACTTGCTGTGAGTTTGGGGTCTTTCGTTTGACCGACCCACCTCGTTGTTGAAGCATTGGTCACAATCCAATCATTGTTGTCGGAGATCTCCAACAATTTATGATGAACACCCCCAACTTGCATATGTTTGTATACGTATGTAAGACATATATCATTATATATCCCCGCTAAGGTGCTCGATATGCGCATTAACTTTTGCTTCATATCTCCTTTGATGTTGATTTAATATCCCATAAACCGTTTGTTCAATCACTTTGTCTGTGGTTTCTGCTCCTGCCTGTCGTCCGGAAATGTCATTTGATCCCTTGTTGACAACTTGTTGTTGGTGAAAAACAAATTTGCTTAAATCACCACTATCCACCATGTATCCGTCTGAAGAATTATAATGGTTCACCAACCTGAACAGTTCAGCCATTTTGGCATGATTACCCTTACATTCACTATCGTTTTTTCAGTGACGTCGGCCAGTGAAAAAATATCTAAAGTAAGTAGTTGGTTTATACTAAGTTTATACACCCATCACAATATCCTCAGTTTATCGCTTGGTCCAAAATGTGGTCGCCCAGCAACTCTGCATGAAGCGCGATCCAGCTTGGAAGCTCGGACCACCACGACCTCCCGGCTGGAGGATCTTTAGGAAGGATGATGAAGCGAATTTGGCAAGAACTGTTGGAAATGGTGGTTCCTTTCAAATAAGCCCAAAAAATTACCGCTTCAGAAAGCCATGGAATTTAGGGAAGCATCCCCAAAATCCTTTGCCCAGCCTTGGGACTAAAGGAGCTCGGCAGCCACGTTTCTTCTTCTTTGGAAGATGCCTCAACCAACGCTCTTTGTCACCGACGAAACCCCAAAACCAACAGTAATATGTCAGTAATTGCTAGTAACTATGCCAGCTAGGCAAGCAAAATCAATTTTGAGCATAATGCATCCAATGCCTGGATGTAGTTACCCATGACAAGGCCATTCTAACCCACAATTGTTTGGAGATTGGTTCAAGGAAGAGGGATTTGACCCAAACCCATATTCGCTGCTTATATATCCTCTAGTGTTGTTGAGAAAGTCGCCTATTCTTATAGATTCAACCCAAGTTTTTGTTAATAAAACCCATATAAAACACATGTGTCGCGGATAAAAAACAACCCATCTTGGGGCACCAATCAAACACGTTCCGGGCCGCCCAGGCTTTTTCAACAGCAGGCAGCCAGGCTTGGGACACAAGAGCGCCTGCCTCACCAAACCACGGTAGCGTTTTGGGGGGATTGGTTTGACCACCAAAAATTGGCCCAAAACCATCAAAAACCATCAAAAAAATGTTAAAATTACAATATCAGCATGAAAGACTTGGAATAGAACTGATTTTGAGAAAAAGGACAAGAGCGGAGCTTGGGGCCCAGTACAATGTGACAGGGTGGGGGGGGATATCCACAAATTGAGGCACGAAAAATGTGAATGGGATGGTATATATCAAAATACAACCACTCAGAATCATACCCAATGTTTGTGGAACTACAATCACACAAATTGGGCACATATATATATATATACACAGTAACTAGATATTGATATACAGCTATGGTTCATGAAAAGATATTCAAAGTGTCCAGACATGTGTTCATATTTTTGGTCAACCATCCGAGATTGTGGTTTATTTTGAACAACGCCCATTTCTATGACGCTCACCAATAGGCGATGAAAACCTGTTTGTGGTTTCTCTTTGTCTGTTTAAAACCAAACAAGATGCAGATTGAGAATTAATGGTACGGCGAATGGTATGTGTTATTCCGTCGCAAGTATATTCTGTTATATATGCCCTTGTCTCTCCGATAGCTGGAAAGATATCCATATTCATAATTTTTTCACGGATGAAATCAGTTGAATTCCGCACGTTATCGCCAAAATTCCCACTTTCCCATATTTAAGGAAAAAAATTGCGCCACGGCCGTTTCACCTCGTAGTCCGCTTCGTCGTCGGTTTCATCGCGGTCACCTGCAATGCAGCTGTGGATTTTTCAGAACATTTCTTGGCGGCGGGAAAGGTTAATCATTCATGAAAACATAATGATAATGATACTGATAAGAGTTACAATAATGATAACAATGAAAATTAAAAAATAATAAGTAATACAATTTAATAAAACACTAACATCATTGTTCACAGTCATAATATATATATATACATATACCCAAAACAAAATTCACATCTGCAACCCTTTGGATGCTGAAGCACCTGAAAATTACCAGAATTCAACATTTGAGTCTCAACCAGCACTCATGGGGCCACGCCTGAATCGAACTCAAAGAAAACCCCCGCCCCAGCCACTTGACTCAAAAACTATCCAGGGAACATCACAGCATGTCAAACGACACAAAACAAATCACCGAGAAAAAAACATCATGGTGCCTGCTCTGCATTTGCAGAGCAAAAAAACATCGTGGATTCCTCCTCCAAATCTCCTGGGAGTCGTGAATGATTTTGATTTACAATGAATACTGGTTTTCCACGTGCGCTATCATGTTCGTGGCATCCAATTCCCGGTTTGCCCGCAGAAAACCATTTGAATGTTTTGCGGCTTTTCCAAATTTTGGAAACCAAAATTTTATTTTTATTGGAATTAAAAACATTAGGTGTTACTCAGTTTTGAACATGCGTTTTTTTTCGGATGTTATGGTGGTACTGTCGGTTTGGCAAAATAATGCACAACCTTTTGTTTGTTTTTGGTTTTTAGTTCCCCCGTGTCAAACGAAAGGCAAGACCCATAAGACCCAAACCTGTTTTGAACTAAATATCGTTTTTGTATGGCATTGTGCAACTCATCTTCAAAATAATTCCAACACCCTGGTTAAAGTAAAGCAAATGCGGCGGCCAATGCAAATTGCACCTTGGATGCAAGAATTATTTCACGAGGTGTTCCACATGATACCAAATACCAAAAAAAAATGTTTGTTTTGTTCAATAAAATTCCTTTTAAACGGAAAGACGCACTCTTGGAATGTAAATTTGATTTATTGACCCTGAAATTTCAAATATGTTCCGAATTTTACATTAAACACATTGCAATCATCGTTTAACAAAGTTACTTTGAATGTCAATGAACTGTGTTGGTCGCTATCGGAGGGCAAACACACCAAACAGTGATGTTTGTTGCGCAGCGTCTCAAACGCCCACTATGTTCAAACCCAACCTGCAAATGTTTCCTCCAAGTGATTTTTTTGGATTGACAAACACTGTTTCACGATATACTGCACTATGTCGTCACAAAGTTCGAGATGTTTAATTGGGTTGTTTTCCATAACCATTTTTCCAAATTTGTTCTTCCAGGGTCTTCAGCGACAACGCCCTTTCTTTAACATTGCAAATTGGACGGGTCACCAACCGTACTTGAAAACTTGACGTGCTGAAACAAACATGTTGTCATTGCACACAAAACATATTTTGAATAATGTCAGGTTCAGGCACAGCATTTTCAGGGCTAAGAAAAACACACAAAATCTTGCGGCCGGGTTCCTGTTGATAGTCAGGTCTTTGCGCAACGAGTCTTTTTTGAACGCTCCAGCGTCTACATGTCACCGCTGAACTGCGTAGAAAAACGTTTGCCTCGCACAAATGCAGGCGCAAACCGTCGGATTGGGAAATGGGGCAAATGCGCTCCCAACAAGCTGCACTCTGTCAGCGAGCCGCTAACCGGGAACTTTCACTTTTTGCATGTGCAAAAGCAGAGGTAGCAGCGGTCGGGCGTATTGGGCTCAGTCCTAGTTACAAACACCTTTTCCTTGAAGCACGGCGTGTGCTCAAAAGGGGCTGCGGACATGCACGTGTCTTACATGACATGTCATCTCTACTCTACAGATACATGTTTTACCCATGGTATATTGCCACCTTCCTTAGAGTGACATGTTGCTTGGTGAGAGACCCTAAAAGGTCTACATCCCTAAGAACCGGTCTTCAGCTCTTCGCCACGCGGCGAGCTCCTCTTCCGTCATGTTCTGGAAGGGATCGCTTCGAGCCACGTTGGGACTCGGGCTCTCGCTGCGGCGGGGTCGGCCCACTCCGGCGGGTCAAACCGCTCTGGCGGGTCTTCCCGCTCCGGCGGGACATCCCGCTCCTCTGAAAATTCTTCTTCAGCGGATGCGCTGTCCTCTCCGGAATCGGGATCTTCACCGTGGAGCAATCTTTGGACCCATCTTTCTTCATGCCACCTTTCGACAGCTTGACGAATCAGTTCCACTCCTTCCTGCCGCGGGGCTTCCGCTGGCACGGCATTTCGAGCATTTCCAGTGGTGATCGAAAGTTGCCTTCCATTGCGGATTGCGGTGAACCTCATAGTCAGCTAAATCTGCGATCCTTGGATCTGCAGCTAACTTCCGTCTCTTCGGTCGGAGTAGGTTCCTCTGGCTTAAGAGGACAGAGTCAGTCCGCGATCCATGTGCCAAGTTGACACATTTTCCACCACATGGTGATAGTTCCAATTGCTCTCCAGTACATAGAGAATCAACAGTTGCCAAGTGTTGATTTCCTGCTGTTGAGCTGCGACAGCATTAATCTGGCTCAGGAGTACCAAGGTTTTTATGGCGTTGACCTGGGCGTTCCCTTGGGTCACCGTGATGGTCTTTCCCGCTCCTTCTGCCTGCTTGTCTGTCCACGCGAAAGAAGCTGGGATTGGGTCTTCCATATTGGCTGTTTGTTGATTTGGGATACTTTCACATTCATTTGTTTTTGAGGTTGAAAATTCAGGACCGAGCCTTTTGAGCTTAATCGGTCATACCAGAGGAAAAAAAAATGTTTTGAGGTTGAAAGGATGTCATCTCCCTTCGGCGGTTCGTACATTCCAAGTCCCAGAAGCGCTGACCGCCCCTTCGTTCCAGACTTGGGAAGCTTTGTGAGTTGTCTGGAAGGCACCTCACCGGATTCTGCTTCACCTGGCGTGAGTTGGGCGGATGGCTCCCACGCTTTCCTCTTCACCAAGGCCACTGGGACTTGTGTGCTCGTTCCGAAGGCTTTGCAGACTGATCGAGCTATGAGCCATGCTGCATGGCGCACTGAAATTGCAACTGACATTCAGTTCGGGTACCAAGTCCGGACATCCATCATAGAGCTCTGATCTGTGATGCAACAAATCCATTCATGGACTCTACAGCGCCTGAGCTTTGGTTTGGGCGGTGACTCCCGCACGGAGACCTTGGAAGCTCCAATGTAACGTTAGATGCAATTTCCCAGGGCTCGGATTGCAGGTTCGCCATCTTGTTCGAAGAACATACTTGGATTGTGACACTTCACGGTGCCAGGGGCCATCCTGTAGTAGTGTCTGTGAGACACAGGATGGTCACCAAACGGAGGGCGGGCCCACTACTACTACTCTAACTTACTAACTTACTAACTTTCTAACTTTCTAATTTACTAACTTACTAGCTTACTAACTTACTAACTTACTAACTTACTAACTTACTAACTTACGAGCTTACGAACTTACTTACTTACTTACAAATTTACTAACTTACAAACTTACTAACTTACTAACTTACTAACTTACTAACTTACGAGCTTACGAACTTACTTACTTACTTACTTACAAATTTACTAACTTACAAAATTACTAGCTTTGCTAACTTACTAACTTACAATTTACGAACTTACGAACTTACGAACTTACTAACTTACTAACTTACTAACTTATTAACTTACTAACTAACTAACCAACTAACTGTCTAACTAACTAACTTACTAACTTACTAACTTACTCACTTACTGACTTACTGACTTGCTGACTTACTGACTTACTGACTTACTGACTTACTGACTTACTGACTTACTGACTTACTGACTTACTGACTTACTAACTTACTAACGTACTAAGTTACTAAGTTACTAACTTACTAACTTACTAACTTACTAACTTACTAACTTACTAACTTACTAATTTACTAACTTACTAACTTACTAACTTACTAACGTACTAACTTACTAACGTACTAACGTACTAACGTACTAACGTACTAACGTACTAAGTTACTAACTTGCTAACGTGCTAACGTGCTAACGTGCTAACGTGCTAACGTGCTAACGTGCTAACGTGCTAACGTGCTAACGTGCTAACGTGCTAACGTGCTAACGTGCTAACGTGCTAACGTGCTAACTTGCTAACTTGCTAACTTGCTAACTTGCTAACTTGCTAACTTGCTAACTTGCTAACTTGCTAACTTGCTAACTTGCTAACTTGCTAACTTGCTAACTTGCTAACTAGCTAACTAGCTAACTAGCTAACTAGCTAACTAGCTAACTAGCTAACTAGCTAACTAGCTAACTAGCTAACTAGCTAACTAGCTAACTAGCTAACTAGCTAGCTAACTAGCTAACTAGCTAACTAGCTAACTAGCTAACTAGCTAACTAGCTAACTAGCTAACTAGCTAACTAGCTAACTAGCTAACTAGCTAACTAGCTAACTAGCTAACTAGCTAACTAGCTAGCTAGCTAGCTAGCTAGCTAGCTAGCTAGCTAACTAGCTAACTAGCTAACTAGCTAACTAGCTAACTAGCTAACTAGCTAACTAGCTAACTAGCTAACTAGCTAACTAGCTAACTAGCTAACTAGCTAACTAGCTAACTAGCTAACTAGCTAACTAGCTAACTAGCTAGCTAGCTAGCTAACTAGCTAACTAGCTAACTAGCTAACTAGCTAACTAGCTAACTAGCTAACTAGCTAACTAGCTAACTAGCTAACTAGCTAACTAGCTAACTAGCTAACTAGCTAACTAGCTAACTAGCTAACTAGCTAACTAGCCAACTAGCCAACTAGCCAACTAGCTAACTAGCTAACTAGCTAACTAGCTAACTAGCTAACTAGCTAACTAGCTAACTAGCTAACTAGCTAACTAGCTAACTACTACTACTACTACTACTACTACTACTACTATTATTACTACAGGGGGCTTCAAGCGGGGCTTGAAGGGGGCTTCAGAAGGGTTTCAGGGGCTTGAGAAGGGCTTGAAGGTGGCTTCAAGGTGAAGAGGGCTTCAAGGCGGCTTGGTGGGGGCTTCAGAAGGGCTTCAGAGGGCTTCAAGGTGGCTTCGGAAAGGTTTGAATGGGGTTTGAGCAAGGTTCGAAAGGTGCTTGAGAAAGGCTTTTGAGAGGGTTGCGCCGCCTGATCACTTGCGCCTCAAACCGATCACTTGCGCCTCCAATAGCGCCCCCCAGCCTACTCACTTGCGCCCCCCTCTGCCTTCCACAATGCCATGCTCTAAATTCTGAATTTTTATTTAAACTTCCCCCCCCTTGCCTTCCACAATGCCATGATCTAAATTCTGAGTTTTTATTTAAACTTCCCCTCCCCCTTGCCTTCCACAATGCCACGATCTGATATCGAATTCTTTATTTGAAGTTTTCCCCCCTTGCCTTCCACAGTGCCATGATCTTCGACATCATGCAACCAATGTTATCTCGTCCAAGCTGCCAAAAGATATATCAGAACAAGCATGGAAAGAATAAAATATGGCCCATCCTGGTCGCAGGCTCTTGTGCAGACCGATCTCCACGTTGAAGAAGTTGTAGCATGGTGGTAGTCCTTAGATAAAGAGTTTGAATTTCGATCATGGCATTGTGGAAGGCAAGCGGGGGAAGTTTAAATCAAGAATTAGATTTTAGATCATGGCATTGCGGAAGGCAAGGGGGGGAAGTTTAAATAAAGAGTTAGGTTTTAGTGTGTCGACCTGGCGGAAGCCATGAAGGCGTTGGACGGAAAAAAATAAAGAGTTAGGTTTTAGATCATGGCATAGTGGAAGGCAAGGAGGGGGAAGTTTAAATAAAGAGTGTGATTTTAGATTATGGCATAGTGGATGGCAAGGGACGGGAAATTTAAATAAAGAGGTAGATTTTAGATCGTGGCATTGTGGAAGGGATGAAAAGTTTAAATAAAGAATTCGATTTCAGATCATGGCATTGGGGGGGGAAGTTCAAATCAAGACTTTGAATTTAGATCATGGCATTGTGGAAGGCTAGGGGGGGAAAATGTAAATACAGAGTTAGGTTTTAGATCATGGCATAGTGGAAGGCAAGGGCGGGGAAGTTTTAATATGGACTTAGATTTTACATTATGGCATAGTGGATGGCAAGGGAAGGGAAGTTGAATATTGAGGTAGATTTAAGATTAGTATTGTGGAAGGCAAGGGGGGAAAAGTTTAAATGAAGAGTTAGATTTGAGATCATGGCATTGTGGAAGGCAAGGAGGAAGTTTAAATAGATTTCGACAACACTGAACTTCTTCATTTTTCGCTTACGCTCCTGCGCAGAGTACAGAGGAGCCCGCACATTCGAAGTCTGATTTCAATTGACTTTCCGGCCCCAGAAATGGAACCTGAAAGCGCACATGTGCTATCCGCTGTCTCCGTTCCCTCCTAGCTCCAATATGGCGATTTGCGATGCAGCCCACCCAAACAACATTCACAGTCCTTCGCTCTCCGCGCTACTCCGCTGCTCCGTGCTGTGTTTTAATTCAAGTGCCCAATGCAATTGACACGATGTCGAAACGATGGCGGAGTAAGAAAGCCTTCAATACTTCACTTTCCCGCATCTTTTCCTAAGCAGATTTCTACTTTTGGGCTTCAGCAACCCAGACTGCAAAAAACTTCAAAAATGATCTTGAACACGGTCCCGAAAAGAAGGCGACGCCTTTTCGGTCCCATCTTTGGGACCGCATGCACAGCTTAGTGAAAGAACAAAAGAAAAGCACTTTTACGGTCCCATTTTGGGCCGCCTGGCGGTACCAAAATAAGACCGCAAAATCGCAAAATCCAGGGCAAAGGCCGACCCTTGCAACAAAGAAAAAATACAACTGCGTTTAAAGATTCGGAACAGAGGAACCCGCACATTCGAAGCCTGATTGAAATGGAACCTGAAAGCGCACATGTGGTATCCGCTCTCCGTTCCCTTGCTCCAATGCGGCGATTTGCGATGCAGCACCCAACAACATTCACAATCCTTCGCTTCTTCCCGCTACTCCGCTACCCGTGCTATGTTTTACTTGCAAGTGCCCAATGTAATTGACACGATAGCGAAACGATGGCGGAGTAAGAAAGCCTTCAATACTTCACTTTCCCACTTTTTCCTTAAGCAGATTCCGAGATAGCCAAAACATCGAATCATTGACCACAAAATAACACTGCTGTGTTGATGCACATACAACTACATGACATGGCAGCACAGGATATGACATGACATGACATGACATGACATACATTACATACATGACAGACATACATACATGACATACATGACATACATTACATACATGACAGACAGTACATACAGTACATACATGACATACAGGACATACATGACATACATTACAGACATTACAGACACATTGCATTTCCTGAGGTTTCAATCCATGACACGACACGACATGGCATGACTTTACTTCACATCCTGACTTATGGCAGCTGCGCGCATGGGAAGGGGAAGGGGACAGAGGAGAAAAAAAAGCAGAGTTGTGCACATTCATGCTGCCAGCAATTTCCTCATGGTTCAGTTGATCTTGGTTGTGACAATCACTGGCGTGAGAAAAACCAACGTCATCTCTGTCAAGTGCAAGGCGTGGGACTCGACCTGCAATCATTTGTGGAAGATCGATGGTATCATTTTCAAGGTTAACAATAAGCATTGTATCAAAAATGGAGGCCGACACCTGACCCGATGCGCTACATGAGAGGCAGTTCACTTGAAACTGTGCAAAAAGGAGTTCGCAATGGTCTGGAAATAAGTCATCACAGACTGCAATAATAGCCGTATCGAGGTCAGATACCTGTCCCGGGGGAAAAGCATTCAAATTGAGGTAGCTAGCGAAAGCAGCACAGACTTCTCCAATACTTACTCGTCTTCCTTGCACAGTGGCTGTTTGGTCAGTCCATGTCCATCCATTTCCGATAGCGCATAATACTAGTTCTCTGATGTGGCCATGAAACATGTTATCGCTCCATGGGGCATGGGTGAGGACACGAAGGGCAGTGACCGCATAGCACATGTAGTTTGGAAATTGAATTAAATAACATGTTGCAAGTTTGGCAAAATAATCACAATCAGCATGTGCAAAGGAGTTGGGCCATCCAGTGATAATTTCTTTGTTGGAAATCAGTAAATTGCTACTTTGTTCATTGTTACAGAGAATATTGTCGATAGGATTATGCGTAGCCTTGACAAATATCACATCATCACTGGCAGTGGGTTCGTTAGCCTTGTTGTCCAGCTGTTGATAGGCAGTGTTGTGTGCCAAGAGATCAAGGACAGTTTCTGTCGGTTGGCCAGAACCATTTTTAAGTCCGTTATTACTGCGGCTAGTTTGTCGATTGGATTGACGACATTTCTGTGCGGGCAGGCTAGCTGTTTTGGAAATGCTGCAGGAATGGTCTTTCGGTGTAATGTACTTAGACGTTGAATCACCGGCGATACTGTCAGCAAGACCAATCGGGTTTGCATCTTGAGGTATTGCACAGGTGCGGGTAGGTCTTTGGGGGGCATCATTTCCTTTGTCGGGTTGATCCGGTTGTAGAGGTTCCACAGTAGCGAAAGGGGTAAGATTAGCCGAGGCAATACTGTGGAGAGTGTTGCTCAACCGTGGGTACCCCACGTTGGCAACCTCCTGGTGATCAGTAAGCCCATTAGCCTTGTGATGCAAGTGTACTGCGTTCGGAGTGATGGGACTGCGTGCGTGACCGTCGCGAGTGTGATGTTCAGGTTGATGGGATTGGTTATGTAAGGGATTGGCTGTAGCGAGGTTACTGTCGATGATAGGGGTACTACGACCATCAGTGTTGTCATTATTGTGTTGAGAGTCTCTTGCAGGATCATGCGTGTTGTCATCTTCAGGATCGAGAATTGTTGCAACGCATTCCATGGGTACATCTTCGCAATGTTCGCGGGTAGCTGGCTGATTGTGTGTTTCCTGGTGTTTCGGGTGCTTGGTGTCATCTGTCTGTGCAGGTAACATTTCAACATCACTCTCAGGATGTGTGCTCGGAATACCCCTAGCTTGTCTGGGTCTGTGTGGTGGGCAATAAGTGGGTCTGCTACCTGATGGTGCCGAACTCGACTGTCCACGAGTGGGGGCACTCTTTGCACCGCGCATCCCATGACCATTCGGAAAATTATTAGTTGGTGTACCGTCGGTGTACTGACCCTTCAGTCCAGCATGGGCCGCGCCAGCATCAGGGTTTCTTGAAGATGGTCCAATGCAGGTGTGCGCCTCTCGAAGGTGGCAACATTCTGTCTTGTCAATAACCTGTGATATTGAAATTCCGGGAGGGAGTGTGATGAAGATGGAGGAAGGTTCAAAGGTACGTATGATTAGCTCGTCATAATATCGTACCTTCCATTCGTCACGCTCAAGGTGGATGGATTTCAAGTGGAAACACTGTTCCGGGCCAAGTATGACATGGTAGAAAAGCCACTTGTTGTAATCTCTGTGCTTAATAAAGTCTTGATGTCGTAGGTCAATTTTGATCGTGTCCGGATTCGTCATGAAAGCTTCCTGAATGAAAAAATAAAAACAGGGCCCAAAAAAGTGGTCAAAACATGGCTGCGACAAAGGGACAGAAGCACGGAGTAGCGGAGTAGCGCGGAGTAGTGAAGGATTGTGAATGTTGATTGGGTGGGCTGCATCGCAAATCGCCAAATTGGAGCCAGGGAACGGAGACAGCCGATAGCACGTGCGCTTTCAGGTTCCATTTCTGGGGCCGGAAAGTCAATTGAAATCAGGCTTCGAATGTGCAGGCCTCCTCTGTTGAATCTATATTGCTGGTTGCTGAATAAAAGCAGTTGTATTTTTTTTGTTGCAAGGGTCGGCCTTTGCTGTGTTGGTTCATTTTTGAAGTTTTTTCTGGTTACGGTTGCTGAAACCCAAAGTTTTGGTTTCAATGAAACTTTGTTGCTTATGGCGACGGGGGGCTCCCTTGGCCCTCCACAGACTCCTACCGAAGTTTTCAGCCCAGAAAGAATGTGAATCATGATCTTTTTAGTCGATCCCGTTGTTAATTAACAGTGTAATTTTTGAACGGGATGGAGTTGAAGGATGCTTGATCTTTACCCTAAAAATCACAAGCCCAATTGAACAACTTCCGCCAGCTACCAAAGCTTTGTGCTTCCTTGGGCAAACTTACACTGCTCCCACTGCGAATGCATACCCTGTTCCCCAATCCTTTATCGTTACAGGTATCATCATTGTCCAAGGAAAGTCGTCACACCACTTCCTCATCATTGAGCGCTGTAATAAAGGTCAGGTTCTCCTTTATGACAACCTCCGAGGCCATACATGGATCCCTATTGAACAACTGAAAGCAACCTCTTATGTGTGGGGATTCATTTTCCGACGACATGATCACCAACCTTATTCCTTTCAGCCTCCGCAGTACAAAGCCATCGCGCCCGGTGTACATCATTGTAACAAACAACTACATCGTCCTAAGCAACCGAAGTCGAGACCCAAAAATACCCTTGACATCAGCGCCAGACGGTACAACTTTTCCGGCCTGCAAAAAAAAGGGTGAGAAATGATGGAGTTCCGGCGAATCCACCTGAAGCACTGGAAAGCAAGGAAGCTGATCCCTCACCGCCAGGCGAGTTTCCTCATCAGAATGATGCCCTGACACACACTTCCCCTGCGCACAGTAGGGCGGACGACCACCACGGGGTACCCGTGGTTGGTTGTCCACTCGATAATGCACACACCTCCTCCCCTGTACAAAATGAGTTGGCAGGCAATGGCAACTGCAACCAACATGGGGTACCCATGGTTGGACATGTACCGCCTGCTACTCACCCAGTTGTGCACATCCAACATAATGACCAGAACGATGATATCGATGATGATATAGCAGAAGGTCACCGTGGGGTACCCATGGTTGGTCTTCCTGTTTTCGATCAACAGGGTGGTAGTACACATTCCCAGGCAGGCCACGTAAGTCAGAGACCTGGAACCTTCCCTCATTCCCATGCAAAGGCAAATATGGAGCCGGCCAGTGCTGTCATCAGTGCCCAGTGTCCGATGCAAGAGCATGTACCAGCTGAGAATGTCCGGTCACACTCAAGCAATGCTGTCAAGGACAAAGATGCATCTCCTCCCAAACGAGCTAAGTATTCTAAAGCTCACCCATATGCTATCATCAGTCTTTTTGACGGCGTAGGCTCAGCCATCCCAGCAATCACCAAAGCTTTTGGATGTGCCCCACGCATCATCATTGTTGCAGAATGTGATCCAATCCTCAGACAACTGGTCGGTGAGCAATTTTCCTTCCGGATTGACGGTGAATGGACCCAATCCAGCAAAGACACTTTCACGCTCTATGCGGATGATGTGCGTAAGCTCCTTCGAGACCAATGTCGAATACTTAAAGAAGCTTTTGCATTAGCTGGACCGCAGTGTCGTTGGTTTGTCATCGCTGGTTCACCATGCCAGGACCTCACACCGGCTGGCCCCCTGAAAGGACTCCTTGGACTCACTGGCCCCTGCAGCTCCCTTTTTTACTATGTTCATGTAATCCTGTGGCTTCTGCAAATAAACTATCCGCTTGAACTCATCCGTTTTCTGCTTGAAAATGCAGGTACGATGCTTGAGATTCATCGGAAAGCGATCCTGCGGGCTCTTGGCCTGAATGTTGACTCGACTCCTGATCATTTTCGTGTTGATCCCAAGAGCACTCATGGCATCAAGCGTAACAGATTTTACTTTCGTAATTATCAAGACTGCGCCAAGGTTTCCAAGACAGTTGTCCTGGAAAAGAGTGACCGAGAAGGGCCTTTGTTGGATTTCAGTGGCTTTCCTATCCCCTTTGGACCACTGCTCCGAGTCCGGGCAGTTCTAGGACACGATGTCTATCAACTTTCTTGGACGGCCTACCAACCGATTTCTCTCATATGGGATTACCTTTTCTGGGGGGATAGAAGTCAATTTCAAACTAAAGCCAAAATGCAATGCAGTGATACCATTCCTGCTCTGGACTTCGAGAAATCCTTACCGCCACACTACCTTCGCGCCTGGAATCGATTCTTAAAGTCGCTCAAACAAGCAAATGTGAGTACAATTGATAGAGACCGACTAGTCTGTGCTATCCTACCTATTTTTCACCATCCCTACATCAAAGCACCCATAAGAATCCTACGCTGTGAAGAGGTTTTTTTTTCTTCGAGTGTGGCCGATGTCGCACTAAAGGCTCGGTCCTTATATGAGCGTAAGCATAAAAAGAAATTTGTACAAGGACATAAGTCCATTGGATCAGGCAAATCGATCAAACCAACACACAACCACAAAAACCAACAAAAAACGACGACCCGCAAATCCCCCAGCCAGACTTGCGTTTCGCCTGCGGAGAAACAAAGCAAACAGCAAAACCAAAACAACCACAAAACGGGGCCAGAGCCCAAACAGAACACCCACGTAATCGATTTGCCATAAGATGCAGTGGTTTCCACTGCATCATTCGCAAAAGCTTGCCAAATGAATTAATATCACGGCTTCAAGCAAACATGGAGGCAAGAGCAGGTATATTACCTTCTTGCATGTGCCAAGCTATACAAAAAGGGCAGGGCTGCAATTAAGCCTCTCTCAGCGTTCTCTCAGATTAGCTCGTCAGACAGCGTTCTCTCAGATCAGCTCGTCAGACCTCCATGGACAGAGTCGTTACCATATCTGTCAGCCGTAGCCTCGAAGCCGTGAAAGGAAAGAGCGAGAACCCCCCCAAGGGGGGGTGGACAGTGATGGCGTGCGTGAAGCGATATAGGCCAGGAAAAAGCTTCAAAAATACCATCGCCAATCCAGCATGCCCCTAGTTTCATAGGGGAAATTGTAGCCCTCAGCTTGAGTGGTCTCAGCCAGCGCAGTACCAACGCAGTATTCGCAAAGCAGAGAAAAATGCAAAACAAACCATTGTATTCGTAAATTTGAATGCAGAGCTCCACAATACCAATGCTGTCTTGGGCAGTGTAGCTCTCCTCGGTGCAGGTTCGCAAAGCCAAAAACTACAGAACTGTTCAGGACATTTCAAGATGTCATCGTCCCTGAAAGACCTGCAGTGCATTGCAGTATGCGCAGAAGTAGAATGTAGCGAAACCAGGTCCATAATGCCACTCTCCCATAGAATAGGCAGACTGCAGAATCATCACATTCCATCTGCTAACTGACGAACCATGTAGGCAGTCTTGTGCTGCTCACGGGCGCCCCAGGATGGCCTACAGGGAGCACCACCGGACTGCACCGGTGGAGCCCACTGCAGGACAGTCTGGTCCATGGCATCGGCCGGCTATCTACCGCCCCTCTCGGATAGATGCAGCTACACATGTAGTGTACCCGAACAGAGGACATCCCACGGAGACCCAAAAGAGACAAACGAATTCAAAACCAAGGAAGCGAAAGCCCCACAAATCCGAAAAAAGAGGCCAAGTAAGTAAGAAAGGCAAGGCAAAAGGGCAGGCCCAAGGGGCACGAAAACTAATTAGCCGTCCTGAGTAACCTTAGTGGATCGCAGGAATGTTGTGTCGGTGATTTCCCCTCAGTACCTTGGTCAAACAAACTAGGTCTAACAGGTCAACAATGCTCGTACACTCAGCTCTAAGCTCCATTCGTTCGTACCTGAGTGGGGGCAGGGGAGGGTAGCACAAGCAGAGGAGGACTCACAAGTCCTACACAAACGCAAAACGGCACAGGGCGCCCGAACAGGAGCAGGACCAGACACACAGACCAAGCAACAAACAAACGGGAGAGGGGTGCCGGGGCGGCAGGGGAGGACAAGGGCAGAGAAGGCTGCACCAATCACATTAGAATAGCAATAAGGCAGCTTAGCGGGGTCCTATGTGGGAACTGGATCATCGTATGATGAATACCTCAGTGTGGCCACACTAAGCTCCCTGACATCATCTGCAACATGGTGTAGAGGGCGAAAACCCCACACAGGGCTGATGAGCCTTTGTTGCCATGAGACATTTGACGGAAGGATGACAGAGCACAACCACACTCCCAGCAAGGGCTACGTTACCTTCGTTGTCAACAAACAAACAACCGGTTAATTCCGGATAGGAACTAACTGCTGCGTGCAAGTTGCAGGATGCTTGCTCAATTACCCAAGACAAAAAGCAGACAATGCACTGGTTATACAGGAATGTGCCGATAAATCGATGACAGATCAGATAGTCCGTTCGGTCATAGGGGATGGCAAACCAGAGACAATTGGGATTGGTACAGTGGAACGGGATGGGTGTGGTAGTAAACACAACAAGGTGCGGCGTCTGCTGCCATGGGATATCTGCCCGTGTGTGACAATTCCATGCGGCCGTGTCGAGGTGAAAGGTGCGCGATTGCGGGAATTGTACACAGTAGACAGTCCATTTTGCAGGGGAATCACCGAAGGTGGCTATGTGTGCATGATCCTCCCAGTCAACAATATGGACAAAATGAATAGACATTTGTTCGCGATGTAGAAGGGAATACAACAAAAGCAGTATTCGTGCCATGGTATATGTACACTGGCCAGCAGATTTCAGTTGGTGGGAGAGCCACTCTTTGGCATGTGGACAGTGTCGCTCAATTATTGTGTCATAATCATCGCCAAGGAAGAAACACAGCAAATCTTCAGTTCGTCCAATTCCTGCTCCGAAGAATTTCATTCCGGTGATGATGTTTTGCATTTGTGTCTGCTGCAGGAGTTGGATAGCCGTTAGGGATAGCTGTGAGGGTGGTTTGTTTTCCATAATGCCGAGGTCGCTAGGGTGGATCTTGCGGACTGCTGGCAGCAGTTGCACAGGCAAGACATTAGGCATAACAGGGGCCAGGTTACCTTAAGCGCATGAATTGGGAAATCGGGCATTGGATCAAGGCCAACTTGTTTACTTGATAGGTCACAGATGCGTTGTGCTCTTGCAAGGGTTTGAACTTGTTCACGTAATGCTTGGTATTGAGCACGAGCTTGTTTTGGATGAACAACCCCAGGCCATGTTGACTGGGTGGCTGGTTCAGCAGGCTCAGTAAGCCAATTACGCAATTGTTCAGGGTGCCCTACGGCCGCTTGAATATACTCGGGATGGAAGCTATTGCCGCAATAATTTCTGACAGTGAGTTCAGTGAGAAGTGAGCGGTGAGCATGCACACGGTCAAAATGGTGTGTAGTCCAGCTAATTTTTCAACCTCTTCACAGCGTAAGTACCGGCCCCTTGGACTACGAGCCTTAAATCGCCCTGGAGACTATTTGCCCCCTGCCCGGCTTACCAAGCTAGTTGCCCTCCTCTGGCCGGATGCGAGCCAGGATAACGACTCTGAAGTGGCTGGGCTACTCAACCTTGGCCAAGCACCACATACAGGAATTTGGACTCCTGAAGCAATTGCCCAACGCATACCAACCTCACTGTTGCGCCTTTTCAGTGAGGAAACGCTTAGCCACCTGAATGTTAAGAGTTGCCTGATATCTGCAATATTAGCTGTCCTGCTTATTGCTACTGCGCCAGAAGAATTTGGAATCCCTGAGTGCACAACTACGGTCGAAGCAGCCGGCTTAGATGGTCCACATAGATGGGGCATCATACTGCCCAACAGCTCCAGGGTGTCCATGTTGACGTATAAAGCCATCGTCGCAGTTAGATACCCGGAACTAGTGCTACATGATCAGAATCCCATCCAAATAGGCCATTTTGTCCCTCACGACCATACTGCCGAGCACGGAGGTTTCCGCACAGTACTATGGGACGTACCCAGAGCTTCCAGAGACCTCCTGGCTGCCATTGAGGATATTGTAGTGTTTCTCAACTATCTTCAAAAGTGCTATCGGGACCTCAATCAAGGAGCGACAGCGCAGCTCTTGGTAATGTGTAATCGCACGGCGGTGCACACCCAACTCCTGCAGCATGGCTTTCAGGCAGCTTGGTTTGGAGGACTGAGAATAGCCACAACCTCGTCTGCAGCAGGGGCCACCGCGCGAATAGTAGTTGTTGTCCAAACAGGATGTGGCTTCTTAAGCGGGGGCCGCCGAGGAGCATCGTTAGAAGACAAAGAAGACTGTTTTGGGCGAGCCACTGTCGCGCTCACCAGAGCCATCAAACATACGTACATCATCTCCCCCATTGATATGGCGGAGCTGATTGGGATGGCTCAGACGCTTGCGGTTTATCACTATGGGTACTACACCCTCAAAGATAGACTTGTACAGTTTCATGAGCCCAGGCACGTGCCATCGGACGCAGAAGCGGTCCTTGAGTGGGGACTTAATACACCTTTTAATTCACAAGACAAACCGCCCCTTGCCATTGCTATGGTAGTGACCTTGAATGGAGTGCGATCCCTGAGAAGGTATCGGCTGGTCATTGCACAGAAGTCAAAGCTGAGGCTTACGCAAGAAGTCACTGCAGCGTTAGCCTCTCACAGTCGTGACCACCGCCTCACGGCGAGTAGTTTCTTTCCGTGTTCCATCGATAGAGAATACCTGTACGGCTATGCCGGCGATGGATATCGCTCTCCACTGTGGCTGTGTGCTTCCCATAATGGCTTTCCAGTTCTTGTACACAGGCTCAGAGGAAGCAAGATGTACTTTCATCAAGCCACCAAAGACCGGCGAATATTGCTCATCCCAGGTATCCACTATTTTGATGCTCACCGACTACAACCACTGCTACTGCAAGCTCCTGCACTGCAAGTGCATATGAGAGAGAGCCCTCTGATAGGCCCTGAAGGGGCTGGCGAGACAGTGGATGATCCTTCGTCGGAGGAAGAGCGATCCACCACTGAAGGTGAATCTGAGGTAGAGGAAGTAGCCGATGAAGCGGATACACCTCCTGAAGAACCATGGTGCCCGCCAATCCCACCGGCATTTGATGATCCTACGGAAATGGAAATCAAAGGTGCTGCGGACAAGCTGGCCACCATGATGAACAGTTCGCAGCCTCAAGCCAATGTTTTCTTTCAGCCCGACAACCTAGGTGCTCTTCCACACCTGTGGCTGCAAGCCAAACTTACTATCTCCCTGACGTCCATGCAGGAAAAGTTTGCCCGCCTTTTCATGTCAATTGCGTCAGAACTGTGGCTTCGGGGGGCGATCGATACTGTTGAGGAGGTATTTGCACATGCTGCCCGTAGTTTCACGCTCCGGCTGGCTGAAACACTTTCGCAGTACATATGCTCGCTCACTCGAAGAGCAGAGTCTCTGGCTACTCCAGAGACGGAATGCCTGCTATATGCCACTTATTGGTTTCGTCCAATTTTGTCTGAGCTAATTGGGGCAGCCAAAGAGAGTGCAGAAGTGAACCGAAAACGTGCCCCCAGTGGCCCTGTGAAAGTTGTCGTCACAAACCAGCCCCATTCTCGTCGTCACACCGGGGTCGACGTGGTCAGCGGGGCGTCGGCCTTACTGGCGTGGTTTCCGGCTAGCTGGGCCAGCAAGATTGCACCGTGTTTTTTAGGTGAAGCAGGCGGTGCCATCCAAGCCCCGCTAGAGGTTTCCTTCTCCTGCCCCCATCGAGTTTGTGAGGGGCTGCAGCAAGAAGCGGTTGATCAAGTACTGCAGGCAGTTAAATTCACTGACAAAATCGGTCCAGGATTGAGTCTGGCCTTGGACGAGGAATTCCAAGCAGCTGATTGCTTTTCGGAACTCATCCGAGGGTACACAATGGGTGTTGTAGAGCCCTACATCATGATGGGCCTGCACCCCACTGGACCCACGAGAGTCAACCTGGAAGTGATTGTACCATCCCCCAAAGGACTTACTCCTGCAATGTGGAAGCAGACTGCTACCCTGTGTCCACTTGAGTGGCCGTCCAATTACAGCCTCCTGAGGTTGTGGCACACGCCCAAAAGTTTCCACCAGTACGCTGCCCAACTCAAGCAGCAAGTACAGCATCGCCATATGTTCACGCACTGGGAAGTCAACCGTGGGAAGTTAGCAAGCAGGGTGCTTTTCCTACGACCAGCCCACTACGTACCAGAAACGGTTCTGCAACAGCACGTGCGAGAGCGGACATTCCCTGATCGGAGACTACGCAGAAGAGCACCAGATACTGACGTGGTTACTTTTCAGGCGAAATGCAATGAGTTACGGCTTCTGGCTGCAAGGGCAGAAAGGGCGAACCCTGTCTCCTTTGCGATTGGGAACAGCTGGAATGATACCCTCCGAGCAGACAAGCAACACCACCTTGAATACACTACACGAAGTCAGACATAGTTTCTTTCCTTTCCTCTCCCCCGCTGGCTTTTTGTTTGGGGTCGCTCGTTAACTCCTGTTTCTTGGTCCGTTGGCTGATGCATCCTTCTCTCTTGGCTCCTCCTTTTCGCTGTTGGTCGGGGCCTATTTTGCTCCGGTAGGGACCTATCACTTGGCTCCTCCGTTTCCTGCATGTCCCTCACAGTTTTGATCATTAGACCCTTGAAGTCACCCTTGTGTATCTGTCCATAGACGTGACAGGTGCACTGGTGTCTCATCCCCCAAGTGCATGTGTTGTGGTTTGATTTCCTTTGTACTTGTGTGTCTGTCCATAGACGTGACAGGTGCACTCGTACTTTTTTTGCACTTCTTTGGTCCACTCCTTTGTTTCATGTGCACGCCCCTCCTCCTTGTGCACCTGTTACTGTGATTAAACACACTTTCTTTTTGTTGCACTCCACATTGTATCTGCCGTCCTTTGCCCTTTCTGTGGTTATGCGGTCCTCTCGGTGCTTTGTGCGGCTGGGCTCTCTGCCTCGTCTTGGTTTGGTGCTTCTGTCGGTGCGTCTCTTTGTTTTCTTGGTTTTGTTGCGCTCCTCTTTGTGTGTGGGTGGGCCCCGTTGTTTCTGTCTTGTGTTTTGCCTCTTTGGCCTGTCTCTCTGTCTGTTGTTGCTCTCCCTCCCCCCGCGGTTGGTCCCGTTTGGTGCCCTGGTCCAGCTTTTTGCTGGTCCCTCCCTCTGGGTATCTGGTTGCAGTTGTGACGGCTTGCCTCTTCAAGTACCCGGAGCATAGTGACAGTCTCCCACATATCAACCCCATTGGAAGCGTCAATCCGGAGCTTGCACACAGCTGGTGCACGAATGATGGCCACACTAATTTTGCGTTTTTCTTCTGCTCTCTGCTTGAGTGTAATCAGTAACCATGCTGCGCCTTGGAACAGTTGCGAAACCTATGCTGCTCGAGTTGCGCAACGCGTGGTCCCGACAAATTCGAGCACTTTATTCACTCCAGTTCATGACCAAATGTCCCAAGAGCCTTCACTGCTTACAATCACTCTCTTTTTTGCCACATTTACTTAATGTTCAAGCACCTTGGCCTATTTTAGACGTCCAGACAGTTGCTAACAAATGTGGCATCCACAGTGAATGTTTCTTTCATTCCAGACCACTTCTTGCGCAAGCATTGGCTAACTCATCGGAGTTTAGCCTCCTTTGTGCTGAAGTCCTCAAATATAGGCTGGAAAAAAAACAAGACTGCTGTACTGCGCTCAGAAATTTAACTACATGGAATGTATCAGGTTGGAGGACGTTACAATGGACCAACCCTAAAACACAGGCCATCCTTCGCCGTGCCCGGAAAGGCATCGTCTGCCTCCAAGAAACCAGATGGCGGAGAGCACTGCTACAAATTTTCTCCAGACCTACCCAGGCTTCAATATTGCACATTCCCCCTCGATCGTCACAGAAAATGGAGGCCTATCGGGAGGAGTAGCTATCCTGATTTCATGCGCTTTTCGGCCACTACAAGAAGTTGTTATAACACCTGGCAAACTCCTGGCGGCGCAAGTCCAAACCAGAACCGATCGTTTTTGGGTTGTTTCGGTTTATTGCCATCCCAATAGCGCCAGAGATGACTGTGAGGCGCTTGCCAGATGGCTAACTGACCACCAAGATAACCCTGACCCCTTTTTTATTGTCGGAGACTTTAATCACGGCAATCACCTCTCGCTTGACGCTTGGCAACGTATCTTAAATTGTGCTCAAGGTGAGGATATTGTTAGTGAAGAACCGACCTTCTGGGGTCCTAACGGCTCGTCGTCACTTGATAAGGTTATCCTTCCAACGGAATACATGAACCGTGGACTGATCCAACATCAGGTTTTCTACGACCGCCTATTTGAGTCCTCTGGTCATGCCTGTATATCCATCCAGTTGCGCCACCGCCCGCCAGTCTCCAGTAGCCCTGACCTGCCCCTACATATGACAATACCTGCCAGTGTCTTTCAGCCGGGCAAGGACCGTCATGATACTCGAAAAGTTTGGCCGTCCCTTCAAGCGCTAGTTCGCCGCCTTTCCCGTGTCTCCCAACCCACATTTGAATCTCTGCAAACGCTGTTATGGCAATGGTGGATGTCACTCCCCAAACGGCCCCGGGACTTCAACACTTTGAGAAAACATCTCCAATCAGATCAACCCCTTCTCAATATTTCCAAACATTTGCTACACGAACTCCTTGCAGCGCTTCCAGGATTCCGACCTTCCCTGGAAGAATACTGCCAATCATCCACCATAATCACGGTGCCTCGTACCTTCCTTTGGAAGTGTTTCGAGCTCCTAGATCTTCAGTTACAACAACAACATCTTATTACCAGAAATAGGGACGAAGCCACTCGTAGTCGCGGCCTAGGCACATGTGCCCCTCTGTGGCAAAGATTGCGAGCTTGTTGCCCTCGAACGGTTTTCTACAATGGGCCTATCCTAGACGGAGCAGGCAACCAGTGCCAAACAGATCTTGACCTTTCTGCAGCTATGCTTGCCACGAGGAAGTTTTGGTTCTAACCTCCTGTTAAGTATGATCCTGAATGGACAGAATACCTGGAACAATACAAAACACAAGCCCAAACATGGCCGCACGTTCCCCCACCCCGGGTGGACGACCTGGTCAAAACCGTTCTTGCCACCAACGACTCCTCCCCAGGTCCAGATGGCATACCCTATGCAGCATGGAGGCTTCATCCTGGCACGTCGTCGGAAGCCATGGTTACTCATCTTAATGACATCTGTAGATCAGCTGTCCCTCCCCCTTGTTCAGTTCAAGCATGGATCCCGAAAGCCAAAATGGGCCCCACCGCCGATAATTTCCGTCCATTAGGCATGCCATCAACCTTTGAAAGAGTAATAGATGGAAGCATTGCGACAATCATGACCAAGACCATAGCGCCGCTGCTCCATCCCTCTCAGACGGTGCTAAATCTTTTTCGGGAACCGCAAAGTGCTGTACAATCTGTTCAAGCTGCCCTTGACCACGACGCACCATGTGCATGTCTCTCATTGGACCTGTCTAAAGCATTCGAGCGGATTAACCCATATTGGATCTTACAAATTCTCTCAGCATGCAAGGCACCCTTGTGGGTTATTATGTACCCCCGACATATACTGCTCTTCCGAAGATGTAGGCACAAGGTCCAAGGCAAATTGTTACCCTCAAAAATGATCGTCACAGGCGTTGACATGGGCCGATCTTTTTCAGTCCTACTTTTTTGTGTAGCAATGGACCCAGTCCTTACTTACCTCAACCGGATCCCCGGTATGCTGGCCGTACAAGGGTATGTGGACGACACTACCATGGTGGGGGACACCACTGCTGGCATGCAATGGCTATCAGATGCCTGGCAAGTATGCACCCGCCTTAGATCCGCAGGCATCCAAATAGATGAGCACCACTGCTGGCAAGCCAGTGGCATCAATATGCACGGTGACTGCTCTGGCCACATTGACCAACACCCACCCTTGCAATGGACACAAAGACTACAAGGGTGTGCTACACTGCGACAAGCCCTTGTTCGCAGGGCGGGTTATAGTACTACCACTATTGTGTGCCGAGCCAGTTTCTTTGTGTGCCTTACCCCGGCAGAGATAGACGTAGTGTTGGCTGGAGGACATGTTACTAAGGTTGACCTTCTTTTCCTTGCACAGTGCAGGTGTTCAAACAAATGTAGCGTCCTGGTCAATCACCCAGCTTCCCAAAGCACCCTGAATGCGCTTGAATGTTCCAACTGGGGAGCCCACCTCATTGAAGGGAAGTCTACTGCATTAGGCTTATTATTGTACGGTAAATTCTCTCGGAGCCCTCAAGGTTGGGCCCCAGTGGAAGAGCTCACAGGCACGCAAGCCATCAATCCAAAAGCCATGTCCAAAGCTAACCATCGACTAGCTCTTTTCGCCACGCCTGCCCACTCAGTAGTGCAGCGAAGCCTTGCCAATAACTGCTTTATTTTGTCCCTCAATGTTTATCAAAGCACATACTTTGGCTTCAATCCGGACGATATCAATCTATATCAACAACGTTCTGCGAAACTGATCCTAGGCAGACCATGGTTGGCCGCACGATATCTCCCACACATCTTTAGGTGGCTAGGTATTGCCCCTGCACTGGACCCAGCCGTAACATTAACCGCTACATAGACAAAATGGCTCTACCACCTTTCTCTCACCGGGGTACCCGGATGTAGAGGTAAGGCAAGGAGCAGTTGTCCAGCGTATTTTCCGAACATGGACCCCCCTGCTAGGACTAGACAGGGTTGCGGATCTGCTGCGTATAATTGCAGGTCACAACACCAGACGACAGCATTTCCAATTCCTTCGGCAACTTAAAATAAGCCTTTATCAAGCCATACAAGTACACGCGTTGCAGTATCTCCAATCTCGAGTGAGCTTACAACTCCTCCCTGGTGGAGTTTCGTGGGCATGGTTAACCAACCTCGCTTCAGTACCTAAACTCGCCGTTCACGGTGTTGCGCGTTTTGCTGTACTACGTTGGGCAGTAAATGAGGATGATGATGAATGCCTCCGGCTTCGCCTTGCAGGCTCTCTTCAGGCCGAGCAGCCATGCCAGCTCTGTGGAGTCCACACCCGCCTGTATCCCCTCGGGCTTAATTTTGTTCCAGCCTGTGAGAAATGCTGTCATGATAATAATATAAATGCAACCACTCTCTACAGTAACGAAAGATGGGGAGTACCGGCCACATCCCACTGGCACACCACCGCTGAATCCATCCGAGGGTCTTTTTCTGTCCCTGCTTCATGGCGTGACCAGGGTCGGAATCTCTCCCCGTGTGTAGCGTGCGGACGCGGAGATAACTCCTCACAGCACTGGGCTAGATTTTGCATCATTCCTGTGTTAGTTGCCAATACCCTGTCCCCCTCAACCAACCCATTCAGATCATTGGATCAACTTGCACGAGTCAACACAGCTGGATGCGTAGTTGCGAGCCATGTTCTCCATCAATTCCGTCGACTCCTGCTTGAGCATGGAGGAATGCAACATTCAACAGCCCCGGTCCATCTTAGTATACTTGAATGGTTAACCCGATTGCATGACAATTCTCTGCAGGCTATCCCAACCCGTTTCCTCCCGGAGCACCTGTCACCCGTACGACCCCAACATGCCGCGGCAGGCGATCAAAACTGTCCATGCCACATGCAGACCACTACCAACGAAGCAGTTACGCTCCACTCTGCAGCACTTCTTGACCTAATCTGCACAGCCACCACTTCCATTGCTCCCAATCAACCCATTGCAGTTCTCCCACTCGGACACCCATGGCTGAGCCTGATCACCCCGACTGGAGCGCGTCTCGCAGGATTTCACCCCAATGTGAGGATCGGACCTGCCTGTCCCGACTCGCCTGACTCTTCGTGTACCGTCACAGCTCTTCATGCAATCAGTCCGGATGAGATGATTTTAGCGGCCCCCCATGATGATACACACCTCGAACCCTCCATACAGATTGTAGGTCAGTTCGATGGTAGTTGCTTACGCGAAGAAACGCTAGGAGGCGCAGGCTATGTTATCTATGCCATAGAAAGTGGTCGGTCTCGCGTAATTGCGTGTCGATCAGTCGCTCTCCCACATTGTTCAGATAATATAGAGGCAGAAACTATGGCTTGTCTGTACCTGATTGAAGAAGTCTCCGTTGTTGTTAAACAACTCCTATCCAGCCGTGGCATCACTCCTAAAGTGGTCATCCAAGGTGATATCCTCCCTGTCATTAAGTACTTCCAATTCGCAGGCCGCCTCCGTAGGCTTGACATGCACCAACCACTGGAATGCATTCGCACAACTGTCAGCTTACACCTTCCCTTTGCCCTTTTCATATACCTGCCTCGGGTTGCCAACGGCATTGCGGACGACTTGGCTGGGCAAGCCTCCCACTTTCTATTGGCCCGGTATAGGAGTGACCCTACCACCTTCAACCGGGACTCTGGGCCGGTGTCCATCAAACCTTCGTTTCCAACAGCCCTCTTTCAAGTAGGAGGTTTCCACATTCAATGTTTTGAGCAACACTGGACTCAACCAACACTTACCCTTGTTGAGAGACCCAGAATTGACCATGGTCTCCTTCGCAGACACCTGACTCTCCATCCCCACCACCGTCAGCTGATTGAATCATACCTTTCCCCCTGCTTACCACAAAATAGCAGCATTGAAATCGGGTACTCCCCTAGAGCCGCTGACAACCAAGGACGTAAAAACTGCTGTACCGTGGCCAAAGAATACCGAGGACAGCGAGACTCCTGCTGTTCGGACGCAACCATTGTGAAATTGACCTTAAAGGGTCTTTCTATGAGCTGGTCGGACGCCTGGGATTACTCTTTATGCCTGGCCTGATACCCCTCCCAGCCATAGATGAGCTTCGGGCTCAACTTTACCGCGATCCCTACATACGAGAGGTGGAAGCAATTTGTCCTTACACTTTTTTTTTCCGTCCAACGCCTTCATGGCTTCCGCCAGGTCGTTCAACATGTTTCAGAGCATGTTGCAAGTGGGATTAATGAATTAATTGCGTTACGCAAAGGCCGTAGCTGTAGTGGCCGCAAAAGTAAACTGGTGGAGGACCGATACATAGTCCTATGCACTGTCACGTTCATCCAGAAAACCAAGCAAAACAACACACAAAAACAAACACAAACAAAAAACCAAACAAAAAACAACACAAAACACCGAGCAGTGACGTGACAGTTCCAGTTTATGGGTGAGAAAGCTCAATTAGAGCAAGAGGTGATAGCTTAGTATCATCTCGGTACATGCAAAATGACATCTTGTGTGCCATGTTGACGCAGGCCCATACAAAAAACAAAACAGGACAAGACCAACCACAAACACATTGGGCCAATTCAGAGGGTGTGGGAAGCAACAAAAGCTCAATGCGGAAACCAGGGATCCCCCCAGCCAGGATCCCCGAGATCACAAAGAGCAGCCTTCACGGCATAACATTCACCCTGACACTTTGAAGCAAACACCGACAAAGCCGGGTCGCAACGAAAGTGGTGAGAATAACTAACGCAGTGAAACAGGAGAGTGAAACTGATCTAGTGTGAAAAAGACAGCGATGACTACGGCACTCACGGCACCCTCAGAGTCCGCTCAGTTGATCTTTTCCTAGCATCAGCATCAGCAAGATTGCAGTTTGCGGGGAGCGTAAGCAATTTGTCCTTACACTGTCAAGCAGCTCCCACTAAGGATCATCAACAGCTCTATTACACCGCATACCGGCATCTACGATCCATTGTGGATGGTTCCCCCGGGGCTAGTCTGAGCGCAATCCTTCACCAAATCTGGTACCAAACCACTGCCCTGACTACTCAGTTGCTCAACCGCTTCCGACCAACGTTCAGTGCTAGCCACAATGACAGTGCTTTTCGATTATTGGAATACTTCGAAGCACGAATTGTTGAGGACACCATACACGCACTCATCGCCCGACACCCTACGCAATCCTTGGTGTGGCTCCATGATGGCTTTTTAGTTGCTCCCCCGCCTCCTGAACACATGGTTAGGCAAATTGAAAAGGAAGTCCTGTCCAAACATCAACTTTTCTTCGAGCAACCATGGTTCAAAGTCACTCCCCTCGTGGCTCCATGTAACCAATACATAGAGACCCTTAAACATACCGCCAGTAGTCGTGTACTACCCTCCCACGCCGCACATCGCAGCAACGCACCCGTAAGCAGCATGCTGCCACTGGATCCGCGCACATTTGTCCCACCCCGTTGGAAGCTCTCGCCAAGCTGCGCGCTCGGCGTGAACGACCAGCGTGACCGTGTGGCGTGGTTCAACACCGGCACATATGCACGCCATGCCCTACCCCAGCCATTCTGCGTGGAACGGAGAGTGCTCCCAGGGGTACCCTGGGTGCAGGTAGCTACTTCCGCCTGCGTTAGAATAGGTAATGTATTGTCTGAGAAGCAGTAAAGTTATTAGAGGCAATAGTTGCTTTCGTTTGTCGTCAGTGGCCCATCAACAGCCGTCCAGCCGTACCCAGGTGTCATGTACGAGCCCCGGCCTACGGCAATGTAATTCCCATAGGAACCCTTCAGCTATCACAGAGCTTAAATTGACCTTGCCTATGCATATCCAGTTGCCAAGATAGTGTTGTGCTAAAGCACTTGGCCAATAGTACTGAGGTTAAACCACAGTTAGTCTCCACTGCAGTACTATACCGATCGCTCCGTTTTCCCATTTAGCATGTCCCCGTCCTCTCAATGGGTCTACAAAAGGATCTCAGCCCTCACTCAGGGGAAGGAGTGGGGGGGAAAAAAAAAACAGAATAGATCTTTTTCTAGTACCCGACCCATTATCGAGCATAGAAACACTCCTAGCGAACGGCACCTCCATTGGGTTGGGCTATCGGGCTCTGGGCATCGTGATATAGAAGCAGGTTAGGCGTACCTGCAGTTAAGTCTGTACCACCCTGCCCGTTTTTTGTTCCACAATAAACTACCTTATTTTGTCATAGAGGGTACACAATAAAAAGGACGGATGACCCTTCACTGTTCACGCCATATGATGCCAGCAACTGCCTGGTAGTTATTGCTGATTTGAACCTCACAGGTGAATGCATATTTCTTCCGTTATTGCACGGTAACAGTATCCATCAGCTCACTACCAAAGCATACTTCTCTTAACCTCCCACCAATGTAGCTCTTCCTAGTGGTGACTGCCGCATAAAACCTGTCAGGTAAATAACGGTTGCTTCCAGGGGTACTCTAGGTAGCAACCCTCAACCGAACGAGTTCCATAAGGTCACATAACACTGTACTGCCCGTGTTGAATAGGTGAAGGCGTAGTCTAATTAGTAACCATTTGCTTGAGGCACTCGTTGCTGGTCGGTTGTCGTCTCAGTTACCGTCCTAGTGACCAACTGACGGTCGCCTGGTCGTCGCCAATCTGTCCTACGTCTAAATCAGCACACAATGGGCCTTTTATACCAAGGGTACCTTGGGTAATGGCGAGGGTTTCGACTACCTTACATGGTAAGCTGAGCAACACCCCGAACCTGTGCCCCCATGGTGTCACGTGCCTTATCCGCACCGAAAAAGTCTCTGAATTGCCCCGCATGCCAAACGATAGCATGCAGCTGAGAAGCTCTGTTGTGTTCTGGAAACCTTTCGGTCAGCCAGTCATAGCGCTTTGTCCTGGTCGGAGCATTCCCGGAGCACAAGGCATCGGTTTGCACCAGATCGCATACATGTGCGCTTAGTAGGCAGCTCGTTCACGGTATTGCTTGTTTCTGCCAAGGCCCATGGCCTAAGGATCAGTCTTCTGGATACAAGCGTTGCACTTAGATCGATGGATTATAGTGCATCTCCTGGAGAAAAAACCCAGCAGGCAACAGAGCAGCGCTAACTCCATGGGCTTCAACAATCAGTGAATGGTAGTTGGCAAGACTTTCTGGCCAACAGAATCTAGCACAGACCATCCTCTCGAACAAGCCATGATCTGGACCCACTTTTCTCCGCTTGTTGTTATGCTTTGATAGGTTTGAACGTAAAACTTTGACACACAAAGTTAGATCGCGAAAACCGCTTTCAAACCTCTCGTGCACAAAGTAAACCCAAACCAAAACACAAACAAACGGTGATCGTTTCGCGTTTCTGCTGTGTCAGCTTTCCCAGGCCGTCTCACGGCGACACACACACCCTTTTCGAGCTCGCGGGTCTTGAGCCAACGTTTACGTTGGGTCATAGCAGTTCCAAAAACGATTCTACAAATCTAGACACGTGCAAAAACAAACTTCTTCGTTCCTAAAAACCTAAGATTGGTTTCGTGCAGTTTGGTTCTCGTGTGAAATAACCTACAACGTGCAGAAAACCTAAAAACGGCTAACTACCAACGAAAAATGGCAACTCCGTCACAACTCTTTGTGACGGAATGAGATGAGATCAATTAACTACATCACAATCACCTGCTAACTACAAAACAAAGTCCAAACTACGCAAGTCCACAAACTACAACTACAAAGCAACTAACAACTACCTAAGTTCAAGCACAAGATCGCTACGCTAGCTATACATAGGATGATTTTTCACACCCCCTTTCGAACTTGTGCGACTCAAGTCCAAAACGAATTCAATCACTCGGCCTTGAAATTCCCCATGCCATAGCAGATAGGGCATGCTAACAGCGTCATCTGCTTTGACTTCTCCGTTGTACGGCAACCTGAACAGTGATACTTCGATCCTGTTGAAGTCACAACCAACAAGGGTCCAGTCTCCGGTTGGCAAACCTGGCAATTGTCTCGGCATCGAATATGTCCATTTGGACCAGCGGCGGCAATCAAAACCTTGCACTTCTCACTGCAGTGATACATCTCTCGGCAAAAACTCCAATAGATACGAGTACTTGGGCCTTCACCGTCAGAATCACCAGACAAAGCTGTAGAACTCTTCATAGCTGTACCTGAATTTCTTGCAGTTGTATTGCGGCTTTTGCAACATTTCGTAATGCAGTAAGCTGAAAGAATACCAGATAGAAAACCCAGTGTATATACAAAGAATAAGAGCCAGTAGAGCTCTTCCATCTCTCCAGTGGCCATGGCTTGCGCGACCTGCCCACACACACAAATGGCTGCGGAAATCCAATCAAGCTCAAGCTGAAATCCATTCCAAGCAGTCCACAAACATTCCAAAGACAGTCCATCAAGGAAAGTCCACAAACAATCCCAGAAAGTCCAAAGATCATCCTCTCGATGTCTTCTAAAGACTTCTGCATCTACGAAAGTCCAAAGATCATCCTCTCGATGTCTTCTAAAGACTTCTGCAACTCTTGCAATTCAAATTGGATTCAGAACTATATCATGCAATCGTCAGACCTCAAAGTCTCGATAATTAGATCCGACTACCCAAGCAACGCACAGGGCAACGATCAAAGAGAGTTTTCAGCCTCATGTCTTAGACATTTAAAGACCTTTCTCTATCCAGATGACTTCACAAGTCGTTCAAGTTATCTAAACTCTCTCAAGTCCACTCTCTCAGCAGACTCTTCCTTTTTCCTCAGGGAAGATCAGGCGATAAAATCAGCGTAGCTTCGACGCCATCGATCACCTGAGGGCAAGTAATGCGAGCATTCGCACAAAGAATCTGGCAAACTTCCTGGAGTATTTTTCTGACAACTGAAAGTCAGAAAAGTTGAATGATGCGTGGAAATCACAAGCACAATGAAAACGCTTCTCAAGACGTTGACTAAGCTCCTCAGAACTTGACATGATCCTGAACGCTTTCTTGATGGGTAATCCTGGCAGTCCTTCAATTCCCATTGCACAAGCATGGACAACAGACCTGAATGGAATTCTGGCCTGAACAAAGGCTTGCAGCTTCGGATGAGTCCAATACCTGTTGGAATTTGGCAATTCAAAAGACATAGACAACTCGGGATGTCTTTCTACTAACCGATCCAACAACTTTTCACAAGCAGCTAAAAGTTCGAAAAACTTTCGCTCATGCTCTGGGACTCTTTTCCCACCCGAAAAATTCTGCAATGGAGATCCACCTGTGCACGGCAATGACATGTGAACGTGACAGAACAAATGCACCTCTCCCAGCTCTCGATCAGAGGCTGATCTGGTCATCTTCAAGTCCTCCATCACCTGGTTCACAAGATCTGCAACATGATTCTGTGTAGCTATCTTCTCAAGATTTCCATGAACTCCAACATAACAAGCACGGCTCTCAGCGCATGCAGCTGACAAGACACTGGCTTTGCTGCAGGCTAGCTCAACAAAAAGACCTACCCCCCTTTCACTCTTGAAATGGGTCACATCAGCTTCTGAAGAACTTGAACCTGAAATTGCAGACAAAACACTGGCCGTTGCTCCACCTCGAGCAGCTGCATTCGCAGTTGCTGCTGACGCTGTTGACGATGTCAACAACCTGAACAACCTCCGATTCGCTCGCATCGGAAGCTCTCCACTGCCATGACATGCTATGCAGGCTTCCATACGACGCTGGGGCGGTCTCCCTGATGTCTCAGAAGGCTCTGGCGGGGCCTCACTGGCCGGTGCCTTTGCAACTGGGGCTCTTGAAATCATAGACATACTGTACCCCGATGAAGGGGCAATTGTCTCAGCTTCCAGTGCTCCTCCTGGGCCAACTCTGAATGGCCTATGGGGCAACTCACCCACAAGCGACGCTGCTTTCGCTTCAGGGCTCTTCGGAGTAACCAAATCCACAGTTGGTGCTGCCTTTGCACCTGGGCTCGCCTTAGGCGATGTGGGCTCTCCAGATTTCGCCTTTGGAGGCGTCTTGGGTGGCGTCTTTGGCGCACTTGAAACTCTTCTTGGAGCTGGCGGTGGCGGTGGTACCTGAGGTGGCGCCGGGGGCGCTGGCGGTGGTGGTAGTGGGCCCTGGGCTGGAGAAGGCTTCGCTGGAGGGGCCTTCCCAGAGATGGGTGGTGCCGGTGGTTGCTGTGGCCCTTGCGGAACCCACCCCTTCGGCGGGTATGCAGGCGGCGTTGGACCCATCGCCACTGCCGCATTGCTGCTGGCCGGAAACTGGCCGCTTCTCTTCGGTGGCGTCTGAGGGGGACCCATCCCAGTCCTCTGACGGGCTCTTGGAGGGCTACCTGCGGCTGCTGGGGCCTCCTCGGACCAACCGTGGCCTCTCAGCCTCTTGTTGTGCATTCGTAGTGACTCCTGGGTCAATCCAACCTGTGAAATTGAATCACCCGGGGCAACCTCATCGCCCACAGTGGAGTCTGGCTGGTGCTGTCCTCTTGGCGTCAAAGTCACACGCCCATGAGTAAGGCTCACCCTTCGCTCCATCTCAGGGCACTGAGAGATAATGTGGCCTCTCTGACCACAATGGCCACGCTTCAGACCCTTCGGATTCTTCCAGCTGAATCCACTGAAAGACCTCACAAAGGCGGGTCCTTTGTCTTCCTCAGATTTCGGGTTCCTTGTTTCGATCTGCAACTCCTCTCTCCTGTTTGACTGAGGGTTGTACATCCTTCGGACGACCCTACTCTGACCTGGCAGTCTCGACCCTGTCACAACCTCATACGTAGGTGTTGGCCTCGACTCCTCTTCTCTCCTCTGTGCAGCGAAGAATGCAAGTGCCTCCTTCTGCCTGTTCTTCCAAGCCTGACGCTTGGCCTTACGACGACCAGCCTCGCGTCGCCTCTTCAGCAAACCAGTGGCCTCCCAGGCCTCTTTCTTCACCTGAATCACAAAACGACCAGGCTTCCTGGGCATCTTCTTCACAGCGGGTTCACGTCCAGGGGCTTGAGACCTTCCTGACGGTCTAGCTTTCTCCACAGGTCTGCCTCGAGTAGGCATGGCTTTCTCCTTGGGTCTCGGCGGCTGAGCTTTCTTTGGAGTAACCTCCACAACGTCCTCAGCCTCGGCAACTACAGCCTCTGCTGCACCTGGTACCGCTTCAGTAGCGGCAGGGGGAGCTGCAGCCTCTGCTGCCTTCGGCACTGCCACAACCTCTTCAGCAGCTGACACCACTGCCTCTGCAGATGTCACCGCAACAGTCGCAGTATTGGCTTCACCACCTATGATGGTAACCGTATCATCAGACTCTGGTGCCGCACCGACACCTTCAGCTGTTGGATGCCCAAGGAGCGCATGGCTGTCCGGCGCTCTGGGCTCTTCTCGTTCTGCAGGGATACGTCCAGCCATAGCGGAACCGATTCCCTCGCCTTGAAACCTTTCGCAAACAGCTACAAGTGCATTGATCATATGAGTGCATGAACGTGGAAATGGCGACAATTCACAAGTTGTTGAATTTGCAGGTTCTTCACAAATCAACTCTCCACAAAACATGCAGTTTCTGGTTGAAAACGCACACAAAATACCTGAAAAACTGTTGTCGCAGATTTCAAAATCGAGCAAACAGTCCAAAAGAATACCTTCAAACGACGAAAAACCAAGTATTTCCATGTACTGCAACGCTTTGATCGTCGGCAAACATTTGGTAAAATGGTCAGCGACGTTTCCTGTTCCTCGGACATGCCCAATTTGCAAAATCTCCTTTCCCAAAAGTTCTCTCAACCAGTTCACTTTGATATCGATATGTCTTGACCTACGCTGGAGGTCGGAACCTTCCAAAAGCATCTTCCCACTCAGGGAGTCGGTCCACAAGAGGATCGGACAGACAAAATCCAAACTGTCGTCCTCTGATGAAGACGGTGGATATACCTGAATGCGACGCAGGACAAAACTCAACTTCTCAGCAAACCAATGGCTTCTTGGACAGCTGCCTGAACGGCAACGAGCTCTGCCTCGCATGAACTCAAAGTCACAGATGCCTGATGTCGAGAGAAACACTTCAAAACAACACATCGGAAAACAATAACACATCCAGTGATGCTTCTCCTCTGAGTAGCTTGCATAGGGGCAAATCCAGCATCACTATAAACTTCCAGACCGATGTCCTTCTCAGAAAGGTCCTCAAGTCCAGGTGAGGGAAATTTCTGGGACATCTTCATGTGCAACAACATAAATCGAAGCACGGCTCGCAGAGCTTTCTCATGGCCTGGCTTTGGACAAGATTGTCCAGTCGACAGCATTGCAATCAGGATCAAGATATCCTGTCGGGTCTGTGCCAGCCATGACAAACGTCCAAGAACTCTCCTGAACTTGGAGTGCGCCTCAGCGCTAATAGGCTCTTCTTGCAGTGTCTGCTCCAAAAATGGACGAAGATCAGGAAATGCAGTGGTTCAAGGTGGACATTCATTACATTTTGTTATATCACATACAAGTAGATATAACAACAGCACAAGACGAAGGGAAGTTGATTCAACAGCACAAGACATGGCCTTGCTTTACTACAAAAAATAATTACGTCAGAAATTGAATTTCACACTTTCCAATTTCCCATTCCCTCTCGCTCATTTATATTCCTTTTTGTCATTGCTGGATTATTGATGCTTTGTTCGATCAGTTGGTTCTGATCAATGCCATCAATGTCAATGGAGACATCAATGCACCCATTTCTAAGAAATGGTGTTGTAAAAGGATCTCAGAAAAACGACAGAACCAAAACATGAGATAAAACCAGGATGTGTCCGAAAAATTCCCACCGCAAAAAAAGAGAACATAAATAAGCACGTTCTCACTGAGATCAGTTGAAATAGTATCGGCCCAGAATCGTCAATCGGACGATCGCGTGACATAAAATGGATGTAAAAGCGAGCAGGCTCTTTGAGCCGGAATATCATAGAGGACAATGCAGTGAAACCACATCGGTTGGTCTACTATCGGACGGATGCATTGATACCCATTGGATCGGGTATACCATTCGATGGCGAATGCAGGAAATCAGGCCGGATGCAATTGAGATGGTCGGAGGTTCTATATACAGAAATTGTTCGCTTGTACTCATGGAGAATGGTCTAAAAAAACAGGGGAAGAGGAGGGTGGGAAAAATTGTTTAAAGCAACAAACGCAAAATGCAATGAATGCCACCTTGAGCCAAAATGGTTTAGGGGAAAATAGATTTCATGAAGTACCCCCATTTAAACACAACTGAAACAAGTACAGTTATCGTTCAAGGTGGACATTCATTACATTTTGTTATATCACATACAAGTAGATATAACAACAGCACAAGACGAAGGGAAGTTGATTCAACAGCACAAGACATGGCCTTGCTTTACTACAAAAAATAATTACGTCAGAAATTGAATTTCACACTTTCCAATTTCCCATTCCCTCTCGCTCATTTATATTCCTTTTTGTCATTGCTGGATTATTGATGCTTTGTTCGATCAGTTGGTTCTGATCAATGCCATCAATGTCAATGGAGACATCAATGCACCCAAATCGAAGCTATTGACATTTGATGAAAAACAAAGCTTTGGATTGAAACGCCAAACAAACCCCCAAATAACAAGTGTTGAAATCCAGCAATGACAAGGAATCGAATTAGGATTCGGAACGGATGCGTTTGGATCAGGTCGGAAGAGACCAAGGCACTTTGATGTCGGCAGGATAAAACTGCGGGTGTTTTTCCAATTGCCATAATTGCTGCAAGGTTAGATTGAATCTATCATGTAGCAAGAAATGGTGGGGAGGGTTATCGTTACCATCCCATCTGCTGAGTGCGTCGGCGAGGTCATTGGACTTCCCTGGGATGTGGGATACATCCACCTCTAGGTTGGAACTAGAGATCAATAGACTCAATTTTTCTAGAAAAAGGGCAATTGGAAGTTGGGTAGAGAATAATTTATTGGTCAATGATTCTGCAGTGGTATTGTCGGATAGCATTGGGATGCGAATAGGGATGCGTGCACCTGGGCAAAATTTAGTAACCACAAAAACCAATGCTAATTGCGCTAGGGTTTCCAAACAGCCGATATCTTTCTGAAGATCATCATGCATTGGGATTTGGAGGTTTTTGAAATCTTGGAAACACATAGGAAGACTAAACCAACTACATTGACCATTTGGGAAATGGATTACTCCACCAATACCGCAATGAGAACCTGAAGCAAATGCGTCAGCGACACACAGTCCTTGTCACTGCGTTTTTGGCCACATCGAGCACACTGGGGATAAACATTTCAACCATCTGCGATACATGCTTAGGATCCTAGAGGATGATGGGGATAATTTTCTTTTTATGGAGTTGGGGTCACGAACGCGAAGCCAGATCCGTTTGTCGGATAATGCACAAGTTAACAGGTCGGATTTGGATTGTACAGTCTGATGACGCACCTGAAGAAGTTGGCCATTCACAGGGATAGCCGAGAATGGTGGTTGCTTGACAAAAACCAACGAATCTGAGACACAATCGTAAATATGCTCCCAACAACCTGGATCAATCGAGAATTGGCTCGCGGGGATGGAGTGAAGATCCCGATATAGGTAGTGTAGCCAAGTGCGCATAGCAGGCCAAAGCTGGGTGGCCCAGAGGGCTAACCCGAGGAATCTCTCTAAGGATTTTTTGGAGCAATGGGACGAACCTGTCAGTTTGGAAATCAACTCCAACAATTTGTCACGCTTGGCCATGGGTAAAATTATGAAACCTGCACTGAGGTGAAATTCCCAACCGATCCACACGATAGTGGGGCCAAGTTCGCATTTTTCCATGAGATAGGAAGGCGTAATAAAAGACATAAAATGGCTATCACTGATGCACTCAAACCGATTATAGTTGTCTCCTGGAACATCAAGAGGTCATCAACGTAGAGAAATGATGCATGAGGAAGATAGCAAAACCGGTGAAATAGTCTCTGAAATGCGCCTCCCAACCGGGACCAAAAATGTGCACTCACCACTGCACCGAATGGGCACACCTTGTAATAGTAAATCTGGCCTTGAAATTTAAAGCAAAGAAAACCCCGATACCGGGGATGAACAGCCATTTGTTTATGGGCACTTTTTACGTCAAAAGATAACCCAGAGATTTTTCGATTGGAACCACGCAAAGGGTATGACCGTACCACATCACGTGCAGTCGGAAGGGAAGCTTTCTCAGGAATTCGACTTTGGGGGTTAACGCCACATATAGTGGAATCGAGAACTAATCTGGGGGGACGTGAATCACTTAAGGCTAAGCCTAGCTTGCCTAAGGCTAAACCATGTTGAAAGTGAGTCTGGGCGTCCTCCAATGTGCCATCAAACTTCGCGACCCATCCAGCATCGACTTCCTTATCGATCAATTCCTGGACCGTGGCAGGATCGTCTTCAGCGGATTGCCAATCAGTATGATGAACTGATAACAATGGAGGGTCATACGGAGTGTCCGTTTGATGCATAGGGAAACATCGAGATGGGGTTATGTCTTCATCAATACCCAGTGGAACGCCAGCAATCAAATAGTCAAACAGAGCATGATCTGGATCATCCATGCACCGGCACAACTGTTGCAAAATATGAAGACATAACTGCTGATCTGGTGGGATGGACCAATCTGGTTCAACTCCTTGGGCCAGCAAAAATTCTTCAAGCAGTGTTTTAAATGGCTGCAGTTGTGCATCTGAAAATGGTGGTTCCGACTGACGCTCATTGAATGCACGCAAGATTGTCTGGTCCATCCTGGTATCCATAATTAATTTGAAAAAGCTTTTTCTCAACAATTGAAACGTATCATCGAAACGGTGAGTGCCACTCCAGTCAGCCTGGGAATGAAATCCTGCGCCATCTTGTCTTGCAAATGGTGGAGCGGACACCGATTTCACTGGGAGATATGTTTCAAATGAGGACATATCCAATTCCAAATTTTGGTCCCTTAAAAGAGGGAGGACTAATTGGGCAAATTGATTGGCTAAATCAGGGGGGTATTCTGCCGTGGCTCTACTTAAATATTGGCCGGATGCAGTGCGGGCGCCTGCAATCTGCTGGTGAGCCCCTGGTGGATGCGGACATGTGCAAGCCATCCGTACCAGGTCAGGGAATGTGGTCGCGAATAACCAATGCTTATGCCAATCTCGTCCAAATTGACACGCTGACATTGATACGCAGGAGCATGATTGCTGTTCTAGAAATTGCTGGACCGCTGGTTCATCCCAGCTCATCGCTGTTTTGGGTTGCTCTAGGTGTCCGTGTCCACCTGAAGATACGACAACCTGAAGGCATTGGATACAACGTATCAGCATGGTAGCACTCTCCTGCACACGCAAGAGTTCCTGGCCTGACAGGCCAGGGACACCATCCAAATGAGATGGAGTACGCAACGCCGGAGGACCATTGGGAAGCAATTTTAGTCTACTGTACTCACAACAAGAAGGTGATGCACCTGCGTAAGCTACGATTCCTGAAGCACAAAGTCTCAACAACTGTTCAAATTGAAACGAATCAAGTAAGTCATCTGAGCTATGCACCAAGATGTCAAAACGCATCACATCCCCGCGGAGACTGTGGACTGCAGTAGATAATGGTGAATTTACACCACAGCAAATATCCAGAAAAATCCGCGCACCTGTCAGCTTAGGGGCTACGTAATTATCTGGATTAGGCATAGATGGGGGTATTTTTGCACTCTGGGTGCTAGGATGTACTTCCTCGGAATGGGTTAAATCGATGCATGGTGCATCGCTAGAAAATTTCGGCAACGGTGCTTGGGCAGGAAATGATAATGCCTGTGGCAAAGATTGACTGGACGAATGCTCTAGATCAGCTGACTGAGGGATTGCCAGGGGCGGTCCTGCTATCGATGTTGAAACCTGAGGTGAAACTGATGTCGAACTGCCGGATGATGGTTTTAAACCGTCCTGCATAGACATATCATCATCCACGATATCTATGATATGTGAATTCCCTTGATGTGCATTGTCCCCTACCATTGGTGAAACCGAAGTGATACCTGGCAAAATGCCAAACTGATTCGAATGAGATGGATTGGCAATATCATCCATCGAATGTGCATCTGTAGAAGCCACCCCAGCATCGTGAGCCTGATCCGTTCCGTGTCAGTGAGGAGTTTTATCGTGCATGAGGGCTCCATGGGATTTGTTGCATGCCTCGCCTGATGCCGTTGGGTATGCACAGCCATGATGAAATCGGCAATTGGCTCCCATATCACATTTACCAGTTTGAAACCTCATGCATAGTTGTTTCTTTGTACCATTGATGACTGCTTCAGTCACCCATGCAATCTTTCCCCCGGATTTTCCGGAGGATTTGCCACCTGCTTTCCCCGATTTCCCTTTGGTATATGGGCTCGGCCGTGGAGCTTTGCCAGAACCCTTGGTCACACCTGAGTCAATACGCTGCTGATATTGTTTGGGAAGTCGAGGTCGTGCTTGCAAAAGGGTGTTGATCTCCGCCCGAATAAATGTAACCTCATGGATGGCATCATCGACTGTCCATTGACGTTCCAAAACCAATTCAAATGCGATACCCATGAGTGCCTTGTCGGCGCTCTGTGATTCGAGAATTGTTGGATTTCTCAGGCCGGTCTCCGATTCATACTTGGCAGTCATCAAATTGATAAACTTCAGAAAGTATTGCTTCATAGTTGCAAGATGAACGACCTCACACATAGCCATTGCATAAGAATATGCTTCAAACATTTGCCTCAGCGCGTGGATGCCAAGGGCGCCGTTTTCAATCGTCAATTCTGGTGGAGAATCAAGCAGGAGTGAATGCAACTGCAATCCCTCGGCCTTCGCCATGCGATTGGGTCGGGCCGTGGTCAGTTCATCTGATTTTGCTTGGGATAATCTGTATTTCCACGGAACCCATTTATAATCATTCTTCGACTTCTGGTGGTGAATCAAGCTCAGTAGCCTGATGCTAGGAGTAGTCTCTGGAAGCAAAACCTCAGCTGGATAGTTCTTCCTAAAACGTTGTTTGAGATCAGCTACCACTTGGGGTGTCAATTTCGGGGGATAGGTTTCCGACCAACTAGATTGTGATGGAGTGGTCTCCACCATCGCTGCCCCTGCACTAGGAATCGCTGTTTGTAATGGTGCCGCTGTGGGTTGACACCTCGACCATGCAAGTCTCAAGGCTGATCGTTGAACCGATGTGGTGATATCAAACAAATCTCCCAGCATGTCTCGGATTTCCTCATCAAACTTCGCTAATGAGGGTGCTGACATCGCAAAAAGCTCTTGATTCCAACCATCATCCCGTAATTTGTCAATGAAGGTATCTTGAACACCTGCATCTGCCAATATCGAGAACAGTGGATCCATGTCAAATGTCCCACTCGCGCCGGACAGTGCCCGAAAGTCCCCGAGACTTACTGAGTCCAATGATATGAGAATGAATGAAACATATAGGAAGCTATCACTTGGAGCCCAATGACATAGTTGGAAATAATGGGTATGCATGCTTGAACAAAAAAGCAAAACCAAATATGTACACAATTATCCTCATGGGACATGGTTGATAAAAAAAATCTTTGTTTTTTTTTTGGTGCTCAAATGCACCTAGAGCTGAAGCCAAGATGCAAGGTCAAACGCAATATCACGCAAACTGTCGGTTGCAGGACCGATCTGATGATGCAACAACGCTACATGAATGTGGAATCGCAAAGATGACCTCTTTGCTCCAATTGTCAGTACACAGCTGACATGCACGCAACGCCAAATGAGTGTGGGGGAAAATTCCCTACCAACTGGTGCAGGCTCATATGCAAAAAAAAAAATATATAAAGCTATATCAGTGCATCTGACAATTATGTCCAAAGGGATAACATGCATCATGAAATAACTCCATTCATGGGATTGGAAGCCAACGCCCTCTCTTTTTTCACAGCGGTGGACAACGCTCACACTTAGGCAATCCTGCCAATGCTTTGGAACCCTTTGCGACAGCCACCATGACTGCACATGGATTGACCTGGGGCAATCTCAAACGCGTCGCTTGCAGACACCTGCATCTGAGTCAAGAAGCGGCCACATGCCGTCTTAAGAGATTGACCTTGCCAGCATGGAAGGTCGGGTTGTGGTGAGTCCGACATCATCATCACATGCCATGTGCGGCGATGCAGTCCTACAATTGCTTCATCAGCCTCAGTCACAGGCGGTGCAACTGATTTCCTGGGAATCTTGGGTTGTCGGGGCTTGGGTTCCTCCACTGAATCCTCGGACGAAGAAGAGGAGGATGATTCCTCACTGGACGAGTCCTCAGAGAGCACCTCCAAAGGGACATCAGGCAACTTAACCAACTGTTGCAAACCATCGGATTTGTCAAAGCGAAAAAATTGCCATTCCAAATGCCCTTTGTCTTTGCGAAACCTTTCCAAAGAAAACTGAGGCTCGACCAAAGGTTTCTGTCCTCCGCGGGCCAAAGGAGTGACCGGGCGCCACCCTTGTACGATCTGAGAAATCAGAGCAGTTTGAACCCTAATACTTCCCAGGATGTCATCACGGGAGTAGAGTTGCACGCTCAGCTGTGCTGGCTTGTGTTTGCCATGGATTCTCCGATCCTCCTCAGGCAAATTGGCTTGAGCAGCCCATGATAGGACTGTCGCCTTCAATCCGTGTACTGAATAACTTGATGTGTCCAAATCAATTTGAGATCCCTGAGAGCTCCATGGCAGAGACAAATAAAGCCGCAAGTAATACAGTGCTTCTGCATATGTCATCGCATCATATGGTTGGACAGGAACCCCCTGCGAATCAAAAGCCGGGATGGCAAAGTCAATGAGGTCCAGGCTGTCTCGACTGTACAACTTGTCTAACGCCTGCAAGTATCGATGAACCCATGTCAATGATCCGCACGACAAAAGTCCTGACAGCAGGATGCCGAAGGGTGTCGCGGTATTACAAGTCTTTGCTCTCCAAGTCAATCCTCTCAACGTATGGTCATCAAGTTGCCATGACGATAGATGAGATCTCTGAAGATCGCTGAATCGTAACCCGGACCAGCACAAAAGGAGAAATCCCCCCAAAATTATAATTTCTTGTACAGGTGTTGCCGATTGCAAAATTCTGCGTTCCCAGCGCATGAGGATAAACAGTGGAAAAGGGAGGCTTTCCCGCCTGTCACTTGGTACCTTCTGTTTGTCAAAGGATGAGATCAATGGGCCAAACATGCATGCCAAAGACTGAATACCCAATTGTTTGTAGGCCCATCGCAATGCCTTAATGGTCACTGAAAATTTGGGTCCGGACCCATCCGATCGGCGGGCCAAAGCGCCACTCACCAACAGGTCAGCCATTCGAGTCTCTGACATTGTGTCCAAAGATACATGCAAGGCTGAACAAAATTCCACAAATTGTAAAATACATGACATATATCTCACCAGAGTGGTAGCAGCATATTGATTCAAAAACCTCTCGGCATGTTCAACAGGGTAAGCACTCGATTGTATCTGTTGAATGACATTGGATACCGACTGCAAACATACGGAAATCCTAAGCCACAGGTTCCAGACCATGGGAGAAGTAGCTGCAATGCGAACTCTTGTCAAATCTGATGCACGACGTGATTGGGAAACCTCCACCGTCTTTGAAGTTCTGGCAGGCTTCGGTGGCATTGGTACCCTGGCTACAGACATTGAAAAAGAACCAGCTTCAGTGCTATCGACATCTTCTGATACCATGGTTAAACTGCCAGGGCGCGGCTGAGAAAATTCCGGAACAGGCAAACCCTGAGGAATCTGTTTGTCAGGATACTGCAATGACCCAATGCTGGACTCACTAGGTGTTGGGCACGGCAAACCACTCGAATGCAGTAAGGGCTCCACACGACGTGATGGCGGTGAACTTGCCGGCATTGATGAATGGGCCAAGTCAGACACCTGAAACAATGATCGAATTCGGGGTTGTTGTGGGCGTGATGGATGCAATGGCAATGGTTGCGACTTCGGGCTTGGGGTCAAAAATGACCACTCTGAAAGCTCTGAAGGAGCACTGGATTCAGCTAAAAAATCGTAGTCAATCTGATACGGATTCATCTGCAGATGCGATTGATGGAGTGTCCACTTGTCGGATGGTCAGAGTCCAAGTCAGCATGAATGTTGAACACTGAGAAAGCTGATATACATCAATCGTGAACTGAAATTGGTCAGTTGTCAAGAAGAACAGAATCCTCTGAAATAAATGTCGATTCAGCGGAAAAGCTATGACCAGATAAAACCACTGAGGAGGTCCGCGCAACCCACGGGATCGAATGCGACGCAGCATGCCATCACCCACAACGGGAACCCTGGAAAAAAGTGAAGATAAAGCTGCATTGTGTTGTTGTGACATGGTAATACTAAAAGTGAGACATCCAAACTGCTCAAAAAAGGGAGAAATGGAAAATGGTGGAACAAAATGATGTTGTAACGCACAACGCCTGCCAAAAAAAAAATGTTTAAAGCAACAAACGCAGAATGCAATGAATGTCACCTTGAGCCAAAATGGTTTAGGGGAAAATAGATTTCATGAAGTACCCCCATTTAAACACAACTGAAACAAGTACAGTTATCGAACCTTTGGAGATTCCATACTCCTCGAACGCACTGTTCAGGTAATCCTGGTCGACAAACAACTGCAAACCTGAGCTTCCCTTCTCTCGGAGGATGGTACGGCCTAGAAACTTCAATGAACCACCAGACATGGTCACTCGGCCAGTCTCTCGGATCTTGACTTGCTTCTCAAGAGCTTCAAACAGAACACGATACGCAGCCTCGCTGGGCGTGGCAACCAACAGGTCATCAACATAACAGATGACAAGGATGGGGGCACCTCGCACCATCCCACCGTACAAGCATGGCTCCACAAGTCCAGATCGGATGCCAACGCTTTTGACAATCCCATCAAAGAACAGAACCCAAGTCAAACTTGCGATACGAAGTCCATTCAAACCCTTGTAAGCCTCAAGAAAAACCGGTTCATTGTCAAGTGTGCTGATTGATGATGGAAGCCGGACACAAACCTTCACAGTGAGCGGTGAATTCATGAACGCCTGACTGACGTCAATCGCATAAAGGTTGAAACCTTTTCCACCAGTCCACATACCCGTTGCCGCTCCCAACAGAAGTCGTAGCGACTCAATCGAGGGTGTGGGGGAAGAAATACCTTCCTGCCTGGCGGTCTTCTGACCTTTAGCGAAATCTTTCACGACTATCCGAGCACGAACTCCTTCGTCGGCTTCAGGCTTACTGTTCGTAACCCACCTGCAGGAGATAACTTTGATGTTGTGCTTCTTGCAAAACTGCAAGGCTTCCTTCTCCTTCATGATACGACCTGCATTCACATGAGTCAATCCCTTGAGCTCTTTGACCATCGCAAGGAAAGTTCCTTGGGGGTCCAGTTCTTCAAGAGTGGTATCCGAAACAGCTCCTGTTGGCTTCCACAATCGAACCTTGGATCCACATAGCTCAACAACTTCAGAGTCATGAGCTCCACCTGAAAAACTGATAGACTCAACAGAGAACCGCTCCTCGGAGAGCAGATCGGGAGAAGTCAAACATCCAATCCTGACTCTCTCAGAGCAAAGACACACATCGATCATCGGGATCGTCTGTGGCTGTTCAACTTCCATCTCAACATCTTCGGATTGAAATTCTGGAGCGTCTCGCTCCGAAAAGGATGCAGCCTCAGCTGGTGCAGAACTCGCCTCAAGTGGTAAGTCCATGTCCACATCGGCAAGATCAGCATGTTCGGGACCCAGAGATGGTGAGTAGGGGACGTCTCCACCTTCACCTGCTTGCTCCAAAGCTTGCTCCACATCCTCAAGCGACGGCTTGATAGGAGTAGACAAGAACTCACCTTGCCTCTTGCGGCACTCAGCCGAATGGCGGGTGCCAGGAGCATTCATACCTGATTCACAACTCGGACAGTGCCTTGTAGGCAACATTCCAGATGGCAAACCTGGAATCTTTGGTAGTGGCTGTGATGGTACTGGTACCGCCACTTCTTGGTCATTGGGCTCGGCAAGTGGGAGTTGTTTCTCAGGCACAACGGCTTCTTTGGATCTCTGGTTCCGAAGCCATGTCCAATAGCGCTCACAGCACTTCTTGGAGTGTCGACCTTGACGAGTAGCACAAGAACTACAACCTTCGGTCCGTCCATGGGCATCAATCCAATGCCGTGGAGGTTGCACCTTGTCGGGCAGACGTGCAAAGTCCTCTGGAACGATCTCAATCGGTTCCTGGTCCAAGATGGCGGGTGCAGGTCCAGCAGAGTCCACTGCACGCAAGAACCTCCCAACCAATTCCAGAGGATACACAATTGGAAAAACGAGCTTCAGGCTCTTCGCTTGGAAAAATTTCAGTTCACCTTCAATTGACGCAACTACAAAGTGTGCAAACGAGTTCCTCACAGGATACAGGTATCCAGCAGTCACAAACCTTCCGATGCTGTTCACACTGTCAGGTGTCTCCGCAAGAACCCTAGAACAGAACATCGCTGTGACAGCATTCTTCTGATCAACCTGGTTTCTCAGGACCTCTCGTCCACTCAATCCTGTGCCATCCAACTTCGAATGCAAGTTGTGCATCGCAATCACGTACCTTGAACTGGCTTCCCAGCCAACCAAACTGTTGACCACGTCAACACCTGCTTTCCCCAATTCGAGTCTCAGTACCGCAAGACCTTCTTTCAGCTCACGGACTCCACGCTCCACTGAACCAACAGTATCATGGTTCTGGGGACCTGCTTTGCTGACGGTAAATTCTCTTGGAATACCAGCTCTTCTCAACGTCGTCCCGAGTTCATCGGACGCATCTGACCTGAAATCAATCGGCTTTGGATCTCCAGACAACAGTCCAAACTCTGCCAAGATCTGGCGGACATGTTGGCCGGTGGTGTCAAGATTCTCGCTCACAGCGCAGACACCCAACAAACCACTGAAACAGTGACGAAACAACAAAAACTTGTACTGCGATCCAACTGTTCCCAAGAACATGAAGTCAACCTGTACCTCAAGCAAGCGCTCTTTCAAATCTCGCCTGGGTGCTCTGGAAACACCACGGCCCTGTTGACATTCCAAACAATGAGGGTCATACGGATAATGGCCTCTCAAGATGTGTTGACGCAGTCTCTCCTGGGTTGACAACTCAACCGCACCTACCATACCAACAGTCAAGCCTTGCCCGGTCCTCACTGACTCCATTGGCACATCAACTTCCATCGGCATGTAGGTATCCTTCAAAGCAGGAACCTGAGATGTTGTCTTCTTGGCTCTCAGCCAGGGACATCCTCCCCACAACACCACATCAGTAATCACGGTATTCGACTCTTCATGCCAAAGATAGGTTTCACCTGGCGACTGAACAACTGTCCATCCACGCTTCACAAGCTGGGTTGTGCTCACAATGTTGTGGCTGGTGGAGCCTACGCAGCACTTCAAACGAAAGTTCTGAGACTTCTTGGAACCAGATCCCGTCTCAAACGCAACTGTCACCTGAACTTCACCTCTCATGGTGACTGCAGACCCATTGGCTGCATAGTAGGTGTCCATCACCTGCTCTTCTGCGCTGCACTTGTAGTAGGCCTTGAACTGCTCAGACAACACTGAGACAGCTGCTCCACTGTCAATCAACCACCATCGCCACTCATCACCCGAATGTTCAACTGAAGAAATCAATGGCATCAGCACCTCACCTTGTGCTGGAGCAGCTTCCTGCCCATTCTCCTCTGCCAACTCGTGCATCTTTCCCTTACCTTTGCTCTTTCCAGCTTTCGGCTGGGGCTTCTTTTGCTGCTTTCCCTTGTCACCTTTGGGCTTGTCAGGGCATTGTGCCCCAATGTGACCAAACTTCGAGCAATGAAAACACTTCACCTTGCTCAGATCGGCCTTGCATTGCTTGGCCATGTGGCCTCGCTTCCCACACAGATGACACTTCACCGTGCTCTTGGGACTTCCCTTTCCTTTGGCAACAGTAGCACTGATCCAAACCTGTGCATCTTCGTCCCATTCCCATTGATCATCAGGATCTTCTTCCTGGGCATACTCAGAGTTGTCATAACCTCCTGATCGTATCCCCACCACTCTTCAGCGGTCTCAGCACTTTCAAGTGCATGCACACCTCGTGCACCTGATGAAGATGGGCCACTCAACTCAGCAAACATGCGTTGCTGCGTCTCAAAACGCAACGCAGCAGTGCGAAGGTCGGTGTATGCATCACCTGCTGCATGTAACGTGGTGTACGAACGAACATCATGTGGCAGCGAACGTAAAAGCATGATGGTCAGATCACTTGTTTGCACCTCAAGTCCAACTCTGGACACAGTTGCAGGTAGAGTTTCAATCATCTTGCGAAACCTTGACAGTCCGACGTCAATCTGGCGAATGATGTCACTAACCTGAGTAACACCAGCAGACGCTTTGAACGTCTTTGCCAAAAACTCAGTGCGAAAGAAAGACGCTTCTGCCCTTGAACGCAGAGAAAACTCTCTTGCCAACAAACGCAAACCTTCAAAACCACTCGTACCTCTAGTTGCCAAGAACGCTCCATCAACACCAACTCCTTCAACATAAGCTTGCAGCATGGTGTTCCCCCTTGGGAAATCCTTGAACGTCTGGATGAGGATTGCAAGAAGACGCGCACTTCGAGTCTGTTGAGCGGGCTTCAGCACAGACATATGAATCTCTTGTTCCCAACCAATGCACTGGGCAATCTCCCAGGCAAAGATGTCACTTCCTAAGGAAACCCAAGCACGTAAAGCCTGAACCCAGTCCGAAAATCCAAGGACTTCATCTGCACGGGTTCTCCAGTTCCTGAAATCCACAGTGGGCATAGGAGGTAACCATTTCTCAGATTTACTGAAGATGTCACGACCATCTCTCTCGTCATCTTGATTCGGATTTCTCTCCCCTCTCTGGGGTGTCACTTGTGCTATACCTGGCGGCGACCCCACAGGTCGGAACGCAGGTCCTGGACTCGTGGGTGGCTGTTCACCAAACCGTGAAGGTCCACTGCTTAAACCTGAAGACAAGGATGCATCAGCCGGTCTCGCACCGTGCAAGGCTGCAGTTCCCTCTGGAACGCGAGTCACCTGAGCTTGCAAACTATCAAGTCTCGTACTCATTTCCCTTACGACAGGCTCAATTCCCATGCGGAAGATCTGTGCGATCTGGGTCAACTGATCTGGCGTGAACAAAGGACCTTGCGGACCTGGACTTCCTGGCATACTAGGCTGCTCTTGGTGCGTCGGTGACGCAGGTTGCGGACTCCCCGGTCCAACTTCTCCAACAGGGTACGGTCCAGTCGGTCCACCTGCCTGAAAACCCTTACCATATCCTTTCTCTCCGCTCTGGGTACCTTGGCCGTCCATGCGAAAATGCTGTGGTTGTCCTGATTGAGACATTTCTGACACCTCGGAGTCAAACACACGACAGTCAAACGCAACTCACACCAACTTCCCTGGAACCAGGCACACACAAGACGCACACAGGCGTGCCAGATCCTCACAGGATCTCTTGTGGAGGGAGCACACAAGCTCCGCTACCACGTAAAACTTTGACACACAAAGTTAGATCGCGAAAACCGCTTTCAAACCTCTCGTGCACAAAGTAAACCCAAACCAAAACACAAACAAACGGTGATCGTTTCGCGTTTCTGCTGTGTCAGCTTTCCCAGGCCGTCTCACGGCGACACACACACCCTTTTCGAGCTCGCGGGTCTTGAGCCAACGTTTACATTGGGTCATAGCAGTTCCAAAAACGATTCTACAAATCTAGACACGTGCAAAAACAAACTTCTTCGTTCCTAAAACCTAAGATTGGTTTCGTGCAGTTTGGTTCTCGTGTGAAATAACCTACAACGTGCAGAAAACCTAAAAACGGCTAACTACCAACGAAAAATGGCAACTCCGTCACAACTCTTTGTGACGGAATGAGATGAGATCAATTAACTACATCACAATCACCTGCTAACTACAAAACAAAGTCCAAACTACGCAAGTCCACAAACTACAACTACAAAGCAACTAACAACTACCTAAGTTCAAGCACAAGATCGCTACGCTAGCTATACATAGGATGATTTTTCACATTGAAGAAGGATCCAATTTTCCACTCAGGGGAAAAGGGTAAAAACAAGGTGGGCCAGAGAACCCAAAAGCAAAACGGCACAGAGCAAACCATTTTTTCCTGCATGTCGGGAACAGCACTGTGAGCTCAAGCCTACGACGCAATTTGGACGTCTTTCCAGTTGCTGTGGATCAATCATTGCATTGGTCCTCATGTGCATCCGTGGATAGATTGATCCCTTCCAAACATCCATTGGTTGATCATTTCATGCATATGGCGAATGGAGCCATGCCAACCTCCAAAGCAACTGAAAACGATTGGTGCGTGTCAGCCATATGACGAAATTGCAACGATTCTGGGCTAACTGTGCTCTGCACGAACAGTGATGTGAACACTGGTGGTTTTTGGTCTCATTTCAAAGACCGGCGGAAACAGCCACAAAGACAAACAACACTGAAACATATCTACAAATAAAACAGAATTAATACTGCTTAGTTCTATATAGAATATAAATTCATATTTATATATCTATATATATATATATAGAGACATAAAAAACATGTTATATATATACATATGTAACTATTTATTTCCACGTGCATGGCTATGTTTTATGGAAATGTTTCGCTTCAGGTTCATCCTCGGGTTCGCATTTTTTATTCCGTAAATGGGATCAAACCCAAGCATGCCACGTCTTGAATGCGGAACATGAACCACTGCATGAGTGCCGCTGCATGTGAGCATCACGTCCTCAGCAGCAACAACATGTTCAAAGCCATCTTCAAACAATTCCACGTGGTCTGCAGGAACACTTCTACTGTTATAAATTAAAAGGGTGAAACCATATTAGGCAAGAATATATATGTTTTCTTTTAGAGACCCTCCCTCCCTCCCATTGGGCTTGCATAGATGCAAGAGCGCATTCCATCCCCGACAATTTCTATGAGCGCCTTCCACAATATCTTCAACACATGCATTCAAACAACTCGACAGAAGTCCTTGGCATGGTGCAAGCCGCTCCTACGAGCAAATCTAAATGAAAAATGCCAGAAACCGCCAACTCAGCAATGACATGGGGACTCCCCCGTACCAGAAATAGCGACTAGAAGAATGTAGACATAGCTGTGGTGAATTGTGGCCCCTGACATCATCAGTGTTCATGATGTCTCAAGAAAGTTCAACCAGTTCTTGTGCACCTTCCTCCCCTTTGTTGGTCTTTTGGCGCTGCATCATTTTTTTCGCGGCTCCATGAATGATATATCAATCGAATCAAAACCTGTGCATTCAAATGAGGCAAAGCAAAGTAAGCAAAAACATCATGTCGTGGCAAGCCAATGATCACTCATGACATGCGGTCCAGAGGCAACGCACCCATGTCCAATGAGTGCACAGAAAAGATGTGGCTCGGAGGACAAGACAGTTCCCCATGTGTTCCCATACCCTTTGCAGTTATCATCCTGTTTGGACCACTGCGGTGCAGACTGCTCCATACGGCCAGGCGGGGCCATCCACTCGTGGATGAAATCAAAAAGACCGGTTGAGATGTTACACTCAACCTAAATGGTGGATGTGCTAACTGGAATCGGCGGTAGCCCTCATACATCAACCAGTTCGTGGAGCGGCACAAATGGACGTCTCGCTGAGGAAAGACTTCCTGCTCTGACTAGCAATGTGAAATCAGCAAGTGCTGCTTTCACAGAGCGTAGAAAGAATCGCATCTCTTCATCCAACAGGTCTGAGGCAGCAAATGCCCAATCTTGCAGCAATATAACAGCGGCGTCTAGGTCTTGGATCCAGGCCATGGCCTTGGCTGCAGTCATGGATCTGGTATAGGTGAGCACTGTCGGAGGGGAAGGTGATGATGTGATCCATTGGTCAGCACGATATGGGGATTCGACCCCTGGCACCTCCAATCGAACCTGCGTCAACATGGAGCATAGAACTGCAAAGGAAACCCAATGCATCTGCGTAACCACCGTCCGACATGCCAGTTCGAGGGCATCCACCATGCGCTGGACTTGCTCCCATCTGGATTCTGCTGCTTCAGCATTGCACCAAAGTCGCACGAAGGGCTTGAGGCGCAGTGACTCATCTTCCATGGGAAGTTTTGGCATTGTGCCGCAGCTGCAGGGCCACACCGAGTTGAAAGTTGGTACTCCACCCTCACAGCGTACTTGAACCTCAACAGACTCCCGGATAACAGTGGCCGTACATGCTGTGTGCAATGAAGCTTTGACGTGCGACACTCCTGCAAAACTGGGTGGTCATGCATATCCATAATGCAACCTGCATGTTTTCATTGTCACACTCCTATAGCCGCTTTGCCTACGCGGTTCTGACCGTGAAAAACTGGATGGTCATGCACATTCACATAGCAATGTGCATGCTTTCACTGTCAAACTCTTATCACGCGGAAATCTTTTTTGGCATCCTCCCTCCCTCCCTCTGCCAAAACAGGTGCCGCTTTGCCTACGCATTTCTGACATCATTCTGACACCCTTGCTCCTCTGGTCGCAGCAGCACCATCGCGTGGTATACAGCTCCCGTCCTGCAAATGCGGCATGCACCACACTGTGGTGGAGAAGATACAAGCTAGACTGAAAGCAACATTCAGCAAGAACTACGAGTCGGAATTTTACTCAGACGAAGCCTAGACAGCGAAGTATTCACCCGGGTTTCTCGAAACTGCCAATGAGCACTTCTCGGTTGGAGGCTATAGAGGCATGCAAACAACGCAATTTTTTGTTCGCAGTCACAGCCAGGAACTTGCAGAAGGAAGCTGGCCAGAAGTCGATCCATCCGATTTTAATGCAATGCATATCACCTCCAAAAATTAACACCTGATTGCCAGGTGGTTGACCTCCAGTTCAGGGCGCCACTCGTCACAGCGTTCTTCTCCTTTTTCAATGGTTGTATTGGCTTCCACCCAGACAGAATGGATGTGGACATCTTTTGAATGAAACACCCATTGACCACCACCTCTTGAGCGATTACGCAACACATTTTCAAAGTTCACCCTCACCTCCAGTATGACGCGGTGATATGCGCACTCAAATGGGAATAGTTTGTGCCCTCTCGCATACCAACGCGCTGTGTCCCAGCGAGGGCTTACGTAAACACCAGGTTGCCAAAACTCGTGCCCCAGGTCAATGCTGTGAGATTCCAGCAATCTGCCAATGCGCACAATAGCGGCCAATGAATAGAACCACGTTCCATGATATGCACGCAGCCAGTGCGCCGGAGCAGGTTTCTTCTTGCTCAGAAAATGGAAGTAGCCGTTCCTTTCCAAACCAGGTGTCAAGAATTTGTGCAATTTTCTGGCCTTCAGCCAACTTTCAAAATGTATTCTGCCGTTTTTTAAGCAGTAGGCCTCCGCTGGTTTTATGGCCGGCTTACCACGCCCCCGAGCAACCAACCGCCATTGAGCAACTTTGGCTCCCCTGCTGAGTTCAGATTGTTGGACTTGCCATGCAAATTTGGCGCAGCGTCTTAGCAGCCTTAGATTTCGCAAGGCTGTGCTACGTTTGAAATACCGTCTCAGCATGGCAGGCACGCTTCCTGGAGTTTGCGAACCAAATGGCTACGAACCACCCGGATATACTATTGATAATATTGGCTTAGCGATCAGAAACCTAGTTCAAGATCCCAGGGTCCATTGCACAGGAAAGACCAGCCAGGAAACAAACCTGCAGAAAGCCATATTCATCTTGCCGTGTGCCCCCACCGGTCCTCTCATTTGTGGTCAGAACGATTCGGACGTGATTTGGACGCAACGAAAGTTGCTGCGGAGCACTCAGTGCATTGATCCCCATGTGCACCTGGACCTGTGGACAGATTGATCCCTTCCAAAGCAATTAAAAACGACTCCTGTGTGTCAGCCACATCATGAAATTGCCACGATTCTGAGCCAAGTGTGCTCTGCACGAACACTGATGTGAACATCTAAGTGCATGGTCTGATTTCCACGCAATGATTAGTCACGATGTTCTGAAATCTGTCGAAATCACATATTGTGATCAACTTGTTTGTCAAACTCACCAACGCTAAGGTCTTTCTTGGCATCCTCCCTCCCTCCCTCTGCCAAGCTGTCGCTTTGCCTCAGCATGTCGACCTAAAATTCGAATGCGCAAGTATCCTGATAGAGTTCGAATGATCAACAATGTTCAAAGCCTCGACAAACAACAAAGGCAAACTGTGATTCTTCCTTCAGACCCAACCATCGCAACGACATGAAACTGGCAATGGCACCGGCTATGTTTTGCTTTGCTTTCTCCACAGTTCATTGAAAGCTGCTAGTTGCCTGCAGGCAAGCAAATAGTCTGTTTTCATTTTTCATGGCGGCACGCCTTTTTTTTCAGGCCAGCTTTGGGCCTTAGTCAGAATGTATTGCAAACATGTAGTTCAGGACGCCGTAGCTCTACGGCATCTTTCAGCATCGTTCCATAGCCAAGCTCAGGCTCAACAGCAAGACACACAGCTGAGCAGAATACGTTCGGTTCTCCAGTCAAGACTTGCCACCTCTATTTCCGTTTTCTTCTCGGCGGCTCCTCTGCCCGTCTCTCTAAACGTTCCGCTAAGTTCCGGTGGCTGCTGTCCGGTTTTCTCTTCTGCGACCGCTGCGCCACGGCAGCATCCCACTCAGCAGTGTTGTACACATATTCGTTTCCCAGACCTTTATGCCGAGCTGGCAGGCAAGCGAAAGAAGGAAAGATTTTCAGATCTGCTTGGCGCAGCGTCACAAGCTTTTGGGTCTTTTCGTATCGTTTCTCCAATTCAGCAAAGACATGGATCAAATACTCGGGAGGGCCATTTTCAAAAATGGTCCAATCTGGTTCCCCATTTGCATCCTCCGGAAAATTTAACAGCAAGGTTGTTGCGAGGGACGTGGCCCTTCCAAGAATCATGTAGTAGTGCAACCACTTGTCATCATTGCCATCCAGCAGTTTCAGGTCAATAGTATGGCCCATTGGCACTGATTTCTCATCTTTGGCCGTTTTACCTTGCATGTTGTTAAAGGTTCCTACCCCAGCTGGAGCTATGGGTAGCTGAGAACTTCGAAGGCCAACCTTGATTCTAGGGACTTTCTTGCGCTTCGGCACTTCATTGGGATGGTTGACTATGGCAGTTGCTTGGTATTGCAAATCCCAGTCAGCATTGGTAGGCTCCACCAAGTACACGCCTGGTCGGCCAGTACCCGTAAAATCAGCAGTGCAGCCATGAAGCCGAATCTCGACCCAACGTGGAACCATGTCGAGCTTTACCCAACCCCTACTCCAACATGGATGCCCTTTGTGTGGCATACCTCCAGGCCTGTGCAACTGACGAGGTAAACCATACCGTTCTTCTTCGTGGAAGCCAATCTGTAATATTTCTCCTGTTGCCTCCTGAACCACTTCTGGCGGACAGAGTTTGTGAGTTACTTTCACTGGCATTCCAAGATATAAAGGGCAAAGCCCTGCTAGCTTCCCTGTATCAGTCATGTTCACATGCCGTAGAGCGCTGCGTAGCAAAGCCTGCAGATCGTCCGGCGCAACCGCCCAACCAAAAAAAAAGGTTAGAAACAGAAAACAATAGATTGCATGCAACAAAAAGCCAAGGCTCCTTGTCATGAGCATGTTGCTGTGCTTGTGCTCTGTCAACACGTTGTGATAAGAACAGAAGTTGGCCACGAGATGCCGATAGCCTTCCCAGACATTTTTCGAACACCGGCGCCATTCTCCAATGCGCGCGACTCAAATACGGGCAAAAGGTTTCCCAATAATACTGTGGTTCTCCTGCACGGCTATTTTGCAAAGCTTGCGGACCCCGACTAGCACGGGCGTTGCGGGCAGCCCACACTTGCTGCATCCGCGAAACCTGCTCCCAGTTCACCGCACTGTGCATCCCGTTGCAAAAGTTATTGTCTGAAAAAACATCCGATCCAAGCACCGATTTAGGGAATCTATAGAATAGCTTTGCTCGTGGATCTTTGCCACCCAATTGAATACGACTCAAGATTTGTTGCCTCAATGTCTCTGGTACTTCTGCGCCGCCGACAGTGCGCATAATCTGCAGCAGACGGATCAAGGGATCGTTTTCCTTGAATCGGTAGGTCCCTTTAAACTCTACGCAGGTCTCCGCAACCAAATCAAAAGTTTTCAGGCCTAACATCTCCATGTCGGTCAATGGCCGCACGCGGCCTTCATTCGCATATTCTTTGCGGGACATTAGAAATGCTTCCATGAGGCTAGGGCTCCCTTTCGGCACTGGCCGGAGCTGGGCAAAGTCACCTGCGTCAACATGTAGCAAAGGATTTCCAAAAGGTGCTTGTTTCGGCCCCACATCTTCAATTTGCCCCGCAGCCCGTTTTCCCCAGTATGCACGAGACGACAAAGTTCCATACAGTCCAGGGGCGGCAGCACCCACCTCATCATTGTAAACAAAGACAGCAGTCCCCCAAGTCGTTTTCAACTTGTTCTGAACCTTCCGGGACGGTTCCTCTGCTGTAAACTTTGCACTTTTCAGTAACCCTGCACAAGCATGCATGGTGTCGCCTGCGATCAGGCGAGCAGCACTGTTGGTGGAAGCTTGCTTACGACATTGCCCTGGCATAAACCACTGAAAAACGGCCATGACAACTTTAGTCAAGCAATAAGTTTTCCCTGACCCGCCAGCTCCATGTGCGAATACACGGACAGGTGGAACCTGCGCATCCTGGATGAGTTGTAAGCGGCCTTCCACAGAATTCCACTCCTTCAGACGACGCTCTGTGAGAGCATATTCCCAGACCCGGTGCAAAGGCCACACGCAACAAATGATCATTTCATATTGCTGTCTGTCCCAAGCTGCCCCACTTTGACACGCCAACCGGCGTGCCATCTCAGCTGGCGATTCAATGGCATTTTCGAAAGTGAATACTACATGAATTTTCGGCACATCTGTTTCACTGGTAATCACACGACTCTGTATATCATCTTCCGATTCAGATTCTCCACCGCCTGGGCCTGTCTTCTCACGGTTATTCTTCAACTCTTTCTGTGCTCGGAGCATTTGATTTCGCTGTGAAATCCAGTCTGCCAAACTCATGCCATCTGTACCACAGAACTGTTTTTGCATCCTCATCTCGCAAGGGCATGCTGCCTTTAACTCTTCAGCGTAAAAATCGCGAAAGTTCTGGAAAAACTTCAAGACATTGTCTTTTTGACCTGACAAACACATCCAACGACAATAATTCTCAACAACCTGAATGCACACAACACAAACTGAATGCAACGCACTAGCCGCTAGCCCCGCGACCTCCTATACAACGTTTGACGCCGCGCCTCGCCCGTCTCTCCAGCCATCTAGTCTGTGAGCAATCTCAAGGACATCGCAATCTTGTATTTCCAGGTGCGGTTTATACTGTAAGCCTTTTTCCTCGGAATATGGCTGCTCCACTACAACATCATAATCATCTCCTGCTTCTCCGCCCGGGGTTTCTCCTTCAGCGGCCAACAGTTTTCCCACGACAGCTCCACCCGCATCATCATCTTCGTCTTCGTTGCTGACAGCGACTGCATTTGGGCGTGGTCTTTTGCGAGCTTCAGCAAGCAAATCCATATTCCATGACACCTCTGCTGTGATGCTGGCACCAAACTCTTCGGGAAACAATTGGTTCACATGAACCCCGGTGCCTGTTCTGACCACCGTCTTCTGGGCATCTGTTCTGCAACTTGACGCAGCCTTGTCCTGGGCATCAAGTGTGTCTGCTATAACCACATCTTCATTCCCTTCACCTTTCACATTCCCAGCAAAACGAAGAATGCAAACTGCGACCACATGTGGCAATGCTGGCAGTACCCCCACACTTGTGGGATGCAGCTTGACAAATTGCGCCTTGCTGTATATCGGATTGATGTCGGATCGCGTCCTCCTCTTTTGTCCCCAGGGACCTTTATAGCAATGCCGAAAACCGCCTCGCAACCAAGGCAAAAGCCATGACTGCACAATGGTCTTTCTGTTGCAACCAGGCACATACCATTCTCGGAATGGCGCCACATCATCCAGAACGCCCACACGACGCTCCAGTTTCAACTTTGCCCAAGCACGCTCTGCTCGGGTCAGTTGCAATGCCTCCCAAGCTTTCCACGCTTCTGTGAAACGTCGCTCGCCCCTGGAAGGCTGAGCTTGCCCGGCAGGCTTTGTGTATCCAAAGAGTATGCCTTGCTGTGACCCAGCCACAGATGACAACACATGACCTGCTAGCCAAGCCACATCTTCGCAACACCCTTTGCACACTCTGCTCGGCTTCATCAAGCACAGATGATACAAAGCATTCGTGGCAGGATCCGCGCTTCTCGTGGGCATGGTGAAGCCAACCATGTAAGGAACTCGTGGAGATGGTTCGAGCACCTGTACGAAGCCAGCATATTTCTTGTAATGGTGCACAAAGGCAAAGCTCCATTGAAAGCGCAGGCCATCAGATTTCGGCACAACCCTGACATACATCGCGTAGAGATAATGGCTCATCCAAGCAAGGTCTGGGCCACGGTGGTACCAATCGTCGACAAATGCATCGTTGCTCACTTGGACACTATACTTCCCATCCGCTTGCTCCACTTCGATCAGGGTTAGGGCCACGTCTTCCTCTGTCTCTCCTACTTCCATGGTTTTGGTTTCTTCTCTTCGCAAAGCTTCATGTCCTTTGAGACACAGGGTCAGAGATATTGACACAAGATCCATAAGCCACCAAACACTTGACAATTACCAGCACTTTGAATAGTTTATCACACCTATTTTTTGAACGCCTGTTTTGGGCAACCGGCAAAGCCAGCCAACATGAAAACAGTCCTGCCCAAATTAATCTTTTCGTCAGAACCTGCCAATACTTGTGAGTTCTGAAAGCTTCTCTGCGCGTTAGTAGATGCACTAGCTGCAACGAAGCGCCTTTCAAATAAGAATAGTTTGCAGCGCTCCACAAGCGGATCAGAATGCGTCTCACCTTCTCTTGCCTTTTTTCGGCCTCAGACAAATTCTTACCTTCCAAAGTTTGCACACCGGAAGGCAATCGGCCAGGATCATCCAAGAAACCAGCAGCCTCGAGCTCCAACACTTTCTGCACGCACTCTTTCTCCTGCAGTTCTGCCTCCAACCGTTGCATTCCTTTGTGCATGTACTGCAAAACGCGGCCCGATGTCACATTAGGTTTAGTGGAGTAGTCACAAATGTAGAAGCTAATCTGCACTGCACTTCGCATTGCCGAAACAATGCCGTCAACCACAGCTCTGGAAAAAATCTTCCAGCTTGCATCACGCTGCCGGTCGCCCACCCGTGGCATTTCAGCCACTCCAGCTCTAGGTTCCAACATCCAATAGAAAGTACGGGTAGCAACCATCAAGGCCTTCACCTCTTCTTTTTGCAAGCAGCTCCCGAGGAAACGGACAGTATAGGCTTGGGGCATTGTGACACCTCCGTTCACTAGCAACGAACGGCAGGGCTGCAACGGGCCTTGGCGATGCACCTTGATTTCGGGCGGCAACGGAACGTTGTCATCATCGGCATCGTCCAGGACAGTCCGCAAGTCCTGATAGTCCAAGTTGCCCCTATGGGAGACAATTCCGCTCACCAAGGTGGATGTCTCTCTTGGATGCACACGCACCGTCTGAATGCGGCCAGGTCGATCCAAGCTTTCTTTGGCATTGATCTGACTTCCCAGTCCCGGATGGTGTGGGGCAAACATGTCCAACGTTGCCGCAATGCCATGTTCTTTTTCGAAAGGTGTAGGCATGTACCCTTTGGGAAGTACTGGCTCCTTGCCAAATCTTGCAAACACTCGCTGCACGGCTGCTTTCACCTGCTTGCCACGGCGCAAAACAATGGCCCAACACCACAAAGTCACAAAATGGACGTACCCAAAGCGGCAATGTTCTGGCTTGCCATCCTGCTCACGTCCGCTTTCATACTTGTAACATGACGCAGTATGAGCGTGAATTCCTGCTTGCTCCACAATTCGGGCGGAATCTGCAGCAAAATCAGCTATGTAAGACCTCTCGTCTTTCTCCGCCGCAACTCTGCTTTCTTTCAACGCAGACCAAAGGGCTTGCTTTCGTAGGCACGCACCGTGACAGCAACCAACGCTCTCTTGCGGTGACCTCAAGTACTGTGGGCACATCGACAACACCGCTCCTGTCTGCCGGCAATCCCTTCTCAAACGGCCTATATTATTCACATCATTTGTAGCGTTCGTCTCCGCCTCGCCAATTCTTCCCAACTTGGGGCAGGTAGCAATATACAGCCTGCGCACAGGACACAAGCCAACGAATCTAATACTCAATAAGTCTCTGACGCCGAACAATGCTCCAGTTTGAACAAGCTATCTAGCGGACACCTTCAAAGAAAAACAGCCCCGTCCAACATCAACTCAAATAAATTTCAATCTTTTGACCGACTGCATGGTAACAATAACCATGCTCTTACCCCGCCTCCTCTTCCCGGGTTCCCGCACATCTAGTTCGGCCTTGCCATCAAATTTGTCTGCTGCACGTTGTTTCTCCGAGTACCCTGGCGATTGCAAGTCAAACTCAATATCCATCGGTGATCGGGCCAGCACCAGGGGCACTGAGGCCACGCACGTTGTCTGCATGCTTTCCACAGCAAGAATGACTCTGTCCCGCCATGCACGAAGCTTCATACGACCTTCTTCCGTCGTGCCCTTCAGCAACTCCCGTAGCCAGTCAATTTTCTGCCTGCTGTTGAATATTATAAGTCCATGGCCATGATTGGATCTCCTTCCCTGTTCTTCGATAGGAAAATGAGCACTGGCCACGCTGCAACTGCCCCCAGACCATAGATTGGCAGCTCTGCCATCAGGGTACAGTGTCCCATCCTTGTGCCCATTGTGACGGAGCATGTTGTCCACGGGCCCTACTCCCAACACATGCATCATGAATAACTGGTAACAGAAAATAAAAAACCTAGTCTGGCTCATAGGGTCCTTGGCGATCATGAGAAGCATTTCTCGCTTTGAAGGGACATCTGGAGTATCTTCCAGCAAGTTCACATAGTGTTCCTCTGCCTCCGCGCCATTGCTTTGTCTGTGTATCTTGACCACTAATGGGTTCCCCAAATCATTGACATTCGGAGTCACGAAAGCACCGACAGGGCCATATCGCAACATAGTGCCCATGATTTGGTACCTCAAGCTCACCCTCGACCCCTCCGAGCCCACCACATCAGCGCTGAAAATAATCAATTCCTGTCGGGTGGCCATCCTAAGATCTTAGCCCACCATGGCACTTAACCTTTGTGCAAACTCACGAAAACCAAGCCTTGAAACAACACCGCGCCTTGACAGCTCTGCGCAAAGCTGGCTCCACTCTATCATCCCTTGCGAGTTGATGCAAGCTGCTCGTCGCTCCCAAGGCAGACAACGCCGATCGAAGATGCTCCGCTGAAGTTCGGGCGACCAATTTCAAATTCTGTTGGAAACCTTTCTTTCTCACGTGCATCCGAGCTTTTTTCATAATTTCAGATCTACGCCAGCAGTCGTAGACTACGAAGCGAAAGGCCGTATTGGCGGACCATCGGGGCTGTGCCGTTTTTGCTCGAACCATCCCACCATTGGCACATTCCGGGCAGTCACACTGCGGCCGCCCCTCGCCTTCAACACTACAACAGACATCAACCGGCTCCTCCACAGGCATATATTGCAGTTCGGTTCGACACATCATCATCGCACCCCATTCCTGCAATGACATGAATTTCCGACGGTTCAAGCCATAAGCACCGTCTCCATAGCAAAACAAATCCGGGAATTGCTTGACCCAAAAAGCCGATTCCCAAAATTTCAAGGGTTGCCCTCCGGTCGGAACCACAACAGCGGCTTGCTTGCTTTCAAACAGGTTTTCCATGTTTTTTCTCAAGCAACGAAAAAAATCTTCATCTCCCATGTCGGCAGCAAGCGCTTGCAACTCAACAAGCTCTCGCTGAGGCCCGGGTTCATCTCCATCCTCTGTTGCAGTCATTCTCCGAACCAAAGTGTCCACCTTCGCAGCCAAAACCTGCAAAAATTCGATCGGATCCGACTTGTCGGGCTTTGCCATATCAACGGCATACGCCTGTGCAGGAAGCTCTTCTTCCTGCGCTTTCCCGCCGTCATCACGGTCTTCTTCAGATGGCTCCTTGTGCAAAATATCCATTGAAACACATTTATCCATCAGACTGGACTCTCTTAATACAGTTACCAATATTACAACAGGTACAAACAAGCAACCGCGATCAGAGGGAACTGAAACAACATCACTATGATTTCGCAATGATCCGTCGCCAAGCTTCAGCAGCTGCACCCTCCGGCTGCACAAAGCCACTGTCCACATTCAGCTTGGTAATGAGTTCTCGGATCACATTTGGAATTCCACATCCCTGAAACATAATCTTTGCAGCCTCTTCGTCCAGCTCCACCTTTTCATATTCTGGGTTGTGAGCAATCAAAAAGCGCACAGCACGGGAATATTTCTCCCAGTCCACCTCAAGCTTAGGAAAGCTAGAAGCTTCACTCACATCTTTTCCACAAAACACCACAGCCAAATGCTCCTGCAAAAACGGTCGCAGTATCTCTTCGCTTGCTGGCAATTTCTGTGTGACAAGTACACGGCAATCTGCCTGCGGTAGGGCTATAGTGTTGCCTTTCAGCACCTCCTGTTGCTCCTCCCTGGCAACTTCCCGCAAGGGCTCCGCAACTTCTTTGATCACAACAGCTCTCGCCAGCGCAAGCAGCAGCAAAGTAGCATCTGACAAAGGATTGCCGCGCTCATCTTGAAAGACACCAGGTGGTCGCAGCATCAAATTATCGTTTGCAAGTGCACAAGGTGGCATAGAGACATTGCGCTGTCGCAAGTGATACGCGCAAACCCAGCAAGCCTTGACGGGCGGCGACTGGCCCCGTGCATCCAAACGCACCTCATGCTCCTCGGTCAGAATATCCGTCAAAACCTTCGTATCCAACAACCACCATGCATCTTCCAAGAAAGGATGCTTAACACTAGTGCCACGGATTTGCGACAGAGGTATTTTGGGCCACCGCTTCCTGTACTCATCAGCACTCAAGAGCTCATTCACTTTGCGAACTTGGTCCCTTCTCACTCCGTGCGACAGACCATTCTCCGTCTCAACAGTACCTTCTGGATCCTCCTCATCCAACTCCACGTTGTCCGTGGGTTTGACAAATAAATAAAAATCAGCCAACTCTTCCTTCCATCTTGTTTGCGCGCAGACCGCGCAACTGCCCAGGCCCCGCTCTTCTCCTAGTGTAGCTTTTTTGACATAGGTGGCAGCTCCATCACCGCCGCAGTAACTGTGCGACGATTGCCAAGCATGGTTGGATGCGGCTCGGCGTACTTCTGCGCCACTCACTGGAAAAGGCCCTTCGGATTCTTCATGAAAAAGAACTCTTTTGCGATACTCTTCGAGCAACCGCTCTGGTGCCTGAGCTCCATGCTGCAAATGATTTTTCAGGTGTTCCGCCAACCCTTCTTCGCTATCGACGTTACACCCACACAAGTAGCAGGAAACAGGGCCCAATACGGACACCTCAGCTTGCCTGAAATCGTATCTGCTGGCCACATCTGGCGCAAAGTCTCCGCCTCGACAACACGGGCATAACCACCGAAGCTGCCCTGTGACACTTCCAAGACAAAACGTCACAACATTGTAACATATACTATCATTTTTTCGACCCCATCTATAGACTATAAACTCTCAGATCCAACACATGCAAACACAGGCTGTCCTGGCAGATAGTCCTCCACACATTGTTGGGCGTCCCATGCATTTTTGCCCAAAACAGCTTCGACATACTCTACCTCCGTCGCAGACAATTCGGAATCTTTCTTCCGGTTCACCAGTTTGCGCCAACGCTGTGCCAATTTGTCTTCATCCGTCGTCGGCCCTCTCCTCCGATGCACCCTCTTTGGCATATCGCCACCATGCACTCGTTGAAACATCTCAACAGCGCCCACCACTTCTGCGATCCATTTCTCCACCCAAGGCAAGCCACGTTTCAGATCTTCAGCATGACGAAACAATTCCTCCACCAGACGCTTTTTCTTTAAGCTCGAGATCTTTGAGGCAGTCAACTCTGACACGGTATTCTCCAACGCCCGAACATCACAACCATTGAGCCGCTGCCACAGCTCGCTTCCGTGCAAATCCACCATCCAATGCTTTATTTCTTCACAGGCTACATCCCCTTGGCGCGTCCCCTCTGGTTTGGCTATCAACTTCTGGATAAGCGTGTCTTTGGAAGCTCTTGCTATGTTCACAATGCCACGAGTCTGTGCCAAGGTCTTCAAAGAGACCGTGCCCTTAAGCGGCAGTTTCTCCAGCTTCGCGGCTACCAGCTCCCGGTCATGATGCTCTAAGACTTCTTTCTGCCAGTGATGCAGCAAGATTGCGTTCACGACAGCTTCTTTGTTTAGTTTCTTCATCTCTAGGGGCACATGTAGCCGTTTGGTTAAATCTATCAAAGACAATGATTTTGTGCTCCGAAGCGGCAACTTCCACAGCTCTTCTTCCAGTGTGCCTGCATCAGTAATATCTTTCACTAAGGATACAATACGCCCCAGCTCCCTGCCACCATCGGCATCAGCCATCGTCCTGTGTCAGGAACAAGCACCAATATTCCTTGAAACCTTGCTCTTTACTATTTCCAAGACAAGCTCCTACTCCTTGTTACTGCTTGCTGGGCAAAACTCTGTGTCCTTGTGTTGCATGATTCCAGCACAAGCATTTAACCTGTACCCACTTATCAGGCTGCACGATTTAAAGGTTCGACTGGCTTGACGGGAAACAGTCTCCTTGATCCAAACAGCAACAGTCTGATAGCACAGCGTTCAAACTCTTAGTTTGCAATGATGCATCTGCTTCGGCTCAGTCCGCGGCTTCCTCCCTCCCTCCCTCGCCGCTCATTCATACCCTCCCTCCCTCTGCCGCCGCAAGTTCTACGCGCATGAATACGGACGGCAGCCGGCATGAGTACCTCTGCCAAGCCATTCCAAGCAACCAGAAGAATGCATTCTCATCTCGCTACACCCGGCTCCACTACCATCCAGGGGCACTTTTTCAGCACCTGAAACTATTCTCCCTCTATTGCCTCCCTCTTTGTGCTATCCCAGCGCTGGCTCTTCCTTCCACGCCCCCAAACGGCCAGCACCACTTTTTCAAAACAAAATGATACTCCAGATTTGTCCTGAAACCATCCTCTCTATAATGAATCCCTTTTTGCTTTATCCCAGTGCTGGATCTTGCAGCAGAAAGAAGGGAATAGTAGAAGAAAGCAGATCCGAGAGGAGGAAGAGTCAGAAGAAAGAAGATGCATGCTCGGTCGTTGCCACCGCTCCTCATCATCCCTAGCATCCACTACTAATATCACACCACCACTACAACTTTCCAAGCAACTAGTCACGCTTCGCCGGCAGCTGCTGCAATTGGATCGTCCTACCGGCTGCCGAGTTCACGACACACCTTCTTGGACGTTTGCTGCCAATCTTTCTGCAATTGGGTGAAGCTGCGTTTTTTGCATGCACTTTGTGCGAAGTTCTGACCAATTGGCTACTGATTAGCTAAATGCGCAAAATTCTCAGCTAAGAAGATCAGGTTCGCCTCCCATTCCACCTGAACAAGCAGGCATCATCTTGGCCATTGAGATTCTATGCCATTTTAAGCTCGCCTGCTGTTACCTGCACTCCTTTCCTTTTCCACACGTACCACATCAGCAAATTTCGTGATTGCTTGGCGCTGCCTCCGTTTCTCCCTTTTCCTTTTCCGATGTCGGCACGATATCGGCAGCCATAACACGGCTACTACTACCCACCAAGCCAGACTGGCACAAATTGCACAGCACACATGTGCAACTAGCTGGCAGACTTGTGCTGCTATGGCGCACTGGATTGTTAGATCGAAAGCTTCTGCCGGTCAGCAGGCTAAAATCCAAACACATGCGCCACTTCACAGAAAGTCTTCCCCCACCACCGAGATTATAACACACTATACATGTCCCAGCCGCTGCGATCACGGGCCATGCCGCGGAACGCTGCTTCTGCTAGTCCTTTGTGGCGAAAATCAGCTGACTATACTCTTTCACAAGATGTTCTGCTTCAAGGTGAACACCAAACCAGAAACAATATATTTCAGTGATATATCATTTACATCCAACAAAACTGGACAGTCAAACTGCGCCACCGTTGCATTTCTAATTAATCCATCACTGCCATCTTGAGTAGTGCCACTCATGCTCCACCGGCAGCTGCCTTTGCAACATCTTCATAGGGGCTGCTAAGGCCACGGCAGACCTTCTTGGACGTTTGCTGCCAATCCTTCTTGACTTCCAAGTAGTTGCGTTTTTTGGCATGCACTTTGTGGGAAGTTTGCACGTCATGGATCTCTTTCTTGAACTGGTCGATAATTTGCTTCCGGGTCAGATTCATGCTTGAAGCTTTCCAAACATGGGAGATGTGCAATTTCGTTACCTTGTCCTCCCCAAATTCCACACCTGCAACAAGAGATGATAGAAAAAAAACCATGCATCTGCCCTTACATTTATACCAGGCTACCTTGCATTCCACAAGCAAAAACCACAACTAAAGACATGTTAGTCTTTTCCGGCCTGCAACCACAACCAAAGCTGGTTGACCAGTTTCAAGCACATATTGCGTTTGAACCTCCAACGGCACCTTCGCAACGGTGTCCACTGTCTGTCCTTCTGAAACCAGGCATTGACAACTCACGTTGGTGATGCTGGCGACTTGCTTCTGGTCGATTGCTGTCCTCGGTGCGAACTTGCCTCCTTCCAGCAGCACCAGCGGACGCAACACGGAAACTCCGTTGACTTGAATGTAGCCAAAAGACGGTTTCTTGATGTCCTCCAAGCTGCAAGGATACAATGCTGCCGTCAATCCCATGAGATTGGTGGGTGCAGTGTCAAAATAGCTCACAGCTGCTGCTCTGAGAATCAAACTCACCTGCGATGTGGCAGGATCATCGGGGTTTGCCTTCACCTGGCGGTGAATGAACAGCCTCCCTCTCTTGAACATTGTAGGGCCTTGCTTCAGCAATCGCTGAAGTTCGTCCTCTGCGTCCATTGGCAAGTCTAGCAATGCAAGCAATGGTTCCGCATTGCTGCGGCACGCAAACTGCCCTGTGTGATCAACCACCTCTACTCGGGCAAAAAAACCTTTCTTCCCATTCCAATCAGCGGTTGTGTCTACTGTCACTAGGGCTCCTTCCACTGCAAACATTTCATCTTCCGATCCTTCCACGGCTTTGCCCAATGCAGACAAAACCAAACTTGAGGTTTGGGTAGCGGTTTCTTTGGCCCAATCATCCATGGATTTGCGGTTCTTCCCTTCCAAGTAGATGTTCTCTTTCAAGCAGATGCTGTTCTTGGGCTTGGCATTTTTGATGCGATCGAAATATTCTGCATCTTCGCGCGTCAGTTCTTGACGGCGGAGCACTACCAATTGGCTACGGTCAGGCACATTGACACACTTGTTCATGTCTCCACCTTCAGCAAAACCAATCCAATAGTTCTGGAGCACTATCATGACTTCCCGAGCCTTCAGCACCTTGGTCAAGTCTTGCCTGTGGTTTTCGTGCCACACCTTGACGCCCTCCAAAGACGTCTCGCCATCACTGATTGAGATGGAGCGCACGGCCCCCTTTGTCGTCGTCTCCACATCTCCTGCAGAAGTGAGCACCCCGCATATGGTCACAAAGCTCGGATCTGTTAAGTGCCGAAGCCCTCCCAGTTCTTGACGGCGCGGCAAGTAGTAGGGCGGGAGCACTTTGTCTTCCAGGCAACCTGCCATGAAGGGCACCGTCTTCAAAGAAGCCTGCGGCGTTCCAAATTTTTCAATCACCACAGTCTGCATCACGGAACATGACAGCTGGTTGGTCCGGGAAGGAGTCACTTTTCGGAGCTCTTTCAATCGGAAGACTGCCGGGCTCTGATTTGGCATCCAAAATTTGGAGCGCTGCCCACTCAAGTTCAACCGTTGGGCTTCCTGACCAAAAAGGTTCTCGACCAAGTGAATCATATCTCCATTGGCATCCATGACCATCACGGCGCATACCGTGAAAGGTCCTTTCTGCCCTTTGACTTCGTAACTTGTCACACTCATCGTTTTCACCACAATGTCAACAGCAAATCCCGAGCTCGAGGTCAAAGCAGCGAGCCGATCACCAGGTACTTTTTCACCTCCAGGCACCACTGCCATAGCTTGGGCCACTTCTGTACAAGACAAGACTTCACGGCTGCACTTGCGGGAGACTTGAACCTTCTAGCTTGCTACCTATTTTTTTTTGCTTTGCTTGTCACCAGTAGTCCAAAACTTTTTCAATATATTCCATCAGCTAAGACATGAAGTTGCACCTGGTTTCCATTCTGCGAAAATATGACCACTACCCTTTGCAGGGACGGACATAAATGCGAATGAAGATGTCTGTGTGAGCTGTGTCCACCACAAAATCACACCCATGCAGCTTAATATCAAAACCCGGGCCTTTGCTGCAGCCGGCAACACTTGGGCAAAGCAAATCTTGCTGCTCCAGGATTCCGGGGAATGCTGACGGACAGTGTCTGCAAAGCTGCCAAACCACTTTGGGTCATCATAGAGAATTGCATCAAGAAGGAAAAGTTTCAAATCACCGTGCCACTTTTGTATGGTTAACCGTTGACCGCTTCAAACATCTCTCTCTAGACTCTGAACTTACAATTCCAATACAAAGCTCTTTCACTTTGATCATGTCATTTCATGGAAGCAGCAACACAGCCTCTATCAAAAACCAGTGTCCAGACAACAAATGCAAACATGTTCAGTCATTGGTCGGTGGCACATCCCTTCCTCATCCTAATGCCGCCAAAATTTTGAATTACAGATTGAAATTGTTTGCAGCTCTTGCGAGAATCTAGTTTGACAGCAGTCGTTTTGTTCTTGGGATCTCCGGCGTTCATGGCCAGCAACAATCTCTAACACGCTCCTGAAATCAGAACGCCGCTGCTTCTCCATTCTTCTTGTTCGCCAACCTCCCATCCTCCCTCGGCGACAAACAATTGCTATCTTTCACGATCCCGCATCCCGCACGCATCCCGCACGATCCGATTTTCTATCTTTCTTCTCGCTCGCCTCCCATCCTCCCTCGGCGAGCACCAAAGAATCATCCGCAATGCACAATTTTCCAGCTTTCTGCCTTCCTCGCCAACCTCCCGTCCTCCTTCGGCGAATGCAACATCAAACAGATTCGAAACCATCCGTGCTACTTAGGTTGTTGTTGAAACGTCTGGGCTCTTGCCCTTGACACTGCCATTCCCTTTGAAATTCTCACTTCGTCGACCGCGGCATGCTCAATCTGTCCCGATCTATTCAGTGTTTTATTTGCCCCGACTGCCTTCATCGGCTGAGTTTGGAAAAGCTCGCACAAACACGGTGAACTGTGCTCATAAGCCTCTCCCAGCTCAAAAGAATCTGTGCATTCAGCACCTTGAAAACGGCTGAGTTTTCACTCCGCGCTTTTCTTGGCGGAGCAGGTGCGCCTTACAGGCCCCCCGCAGTTCGATATAGATCTTGTATGTCGTCCATTGTTTAGCAGTCAAACTACAAGTACGGGCTGGTACAGGTACCCTTCTGGAAATTCACATGACAACAAAAAAATTGGCTTGCACGTTTTTGTTCGATATGATTCAATTGACGCATCTGATTGTTCATATTTTTCTATACTCGACTGTACACAGTGGCAAGGAAACAATCTTTGTCTTTGTGTGTTTCTGTGTGTATCTTCCTATGACAGGTCCTTTCCTTCAATTGCGAAAGGAGTCTACCTGGATGCTACATCCTTCTTTCCCATCAACTGCAGGTCAGCGTCTCTCCTTTGCAATCCGACTCTGACCACAAGGAGCCTAGAGCCACCGCTGAACTAAAGAGGACCAGCCCACAGCGAGTCCAAACGATGCAAAAGCAAAATAACATCAATCATGTCATCACGGAAATGCACTAGGAGCCCCGGCGTGATCCTACGTCATTTACTGGACCTTGCGCCAGCCGCATGGTGCGCCGCGTATCCCAGATATTAATAATCTTCCGCCAGGTGGAAATCCTACTGGCACGCCGACGGTCACAGTAGACTAATTCTGAAGCAGGCAGCTCAAGTAGATCTATTGACCATGCTTTTCCTGTATGCTTGTCAAAATACCATCAGTCATGTCATCACGGAAATGTTTGAACACCCGTCAGAACTATCTCTTCCGCATGGGACACTTGCGTCCATTTGGTGCGCCGCGTATCCCAGATATTAATAATCTTCCGCCAGGTGGAAATCCTACTGGCACGCCGACGGTCACAGTAGACTAATTCTGAAGCAGGCAGCTCAAGTAGATCTATTGACCATGCTTTTCCTGTATGCTTGTCAACCAAAAGTTGACAAAAATATCCCTGTTTGAACAGTCAGAACTATCTCTTCCGCATGGCACGCTAAGTTTCATGGCATTTCCAACATACAAACTTGGATGTGATCGACCTTACATTCCTATAGTTTCTATAATACATTCTACCTCATTCCAATCATCCCTGTCATCCGCTTTCCCATGGCACACCGCTCATCGGATGAACTTTCTTTGTTCCGGCCATCTTCTCATGCTTTTGGTTTCTTTCGCACACCTTCCAGCCCTTTCACAGATCTCCTTGGTTCCCTGCCTACAAAAAACGCACCATGCCCAGAAGCAGAAACACAAGCAACAACAGCAGCAGCAGCAACAGCAGCAGACCAAGCAGCAGACCATTGCAGAGCTTTCCCGAAATCTCTCGAAGCTGGGCTTTGACTGGCTGCAATTTTAACGAGGTCTGATCGAGATGCGACCAAGGTCCGAACGAGGTCCGAAATCAAAGTTTGGGAGACCGACCCTCGCAGTCTCTTGACAAACTCTTTGGTAGCCACACGCTCTCGCATTCTTTTCATGACAGTAAACCTGAAGAGCATTCGGCGGTGGAGCAAAAGCGGAAACCAAGCCAAGCGGCAGCTACAGGCAAGAGCAAGGAGACAGGAGGAGAGACAAAGGAACACAAGCTTGGCAAACAAGGCGCCGGTCATAAATTTAAGCGCGCACAAACTTTTTGAGACATAGGAAACGCGATAGCCATTGATAGCCAAAGATATCTCAAGGCACACCACGATTTGGCACAAGATCTTATCATCGGCACTTGTTACAACATCGACCCCGTATCATCCTCCATGCAAACCATACATGATCACGCCGAGACCCAACATGTCCCAGTTGCCAACTGCTATATGGCTGTAGCAACAAAATGATTGTGACATCGTTTCTAATACTCGCCAAGCCATCTCATGGCTGTGTCGCCATTGCTGGTCCTCAAAAGAGATGGCGTCATGACTGTTGACGACGCATCACCGCAACATAAATTCACAGCCATGCCGACAAAATACCTGTCAGGGTGACGCAGCTTCGGCTAAACAATATCATTTCAAAAGTTCCCTTCTTGAACTTTCTGGACCTTAAAATCTCTGAAAGAATTACCTCCTTGAACATCCATAACCAACATCACTCCCCGTTTCCAGCTGCTGTTGTGACTGGGAAGTGCAGACACCCGTCACTGCAAACCTGGTTTCAAAAGTGACGATACGCAATGGCTCCTCAATGTCAATGCGACAAAGTTTTCCATCCATCCCCCTGTACATTTGCATCTGGGATTTTGTCCCCACGACTGATTCAAGATGTCATATTTGTTTGGCTGACTTTTGATATTGATGGCAACACTTTTTTTTCTCAAAGGAGCACTATGCGCCACGCAATCCGTTGTTGATGCCGCTGCGGGGCTTGTGGCGTGACCATGATGATCCTAGTGATTGGATGGCACACACCTTCTGATGTAATCCGCCGGCCTGCCGGCGTGTGTTGTGGATCTTGCTTGTTCGTAGTTGTACTGTTTGTTTCGTCTTTAGTCTTTGTCTCGACTTTCCCCTTGGCGCGGATTTTTGCCCCGTCTAACTTGAACCCACCTCCCCCTCCCTTCCCCCATCCCCCACCCCTCCCCCCTCCCCCCTTCATCATCCGCGTCGTGCTTTTCATCTATCGTATTAACCTTTGTTTCCAAACATGATTCAGTTTCAACTCAAACCCCGGCTTACGCAAAACCTATCTTTTGTGTCTCCTCTTCGTGTTTTTCTTCTGCGTCTTTCGTTGCATGTGCTGGGCTCGTCTCTGCCCACGCCTTGCACAACATGCGCGTGTTCTTTTTTGCTCCAATGTCCATTGTGGTGCTCACGATTGGTTTGCTCTCTCATTCTTACCTTTCTACGTTCCTCTACCTCATACAGGTGGCCTCTCCATCCACTTGCTTTTGTGCAGAACACCATTTACACGCATAACCTTTCTATGTATGGCCTTTTTCAAACACCTTGGTTCACACACTGTTTCGGTTTAAATTCAAGCCCTGGTTTACGCAAACACCATGCTTTGTGTAAAAGCGTATCTTCCTACTAAACAAAACGCTGATTCACAGGAACAAACGTGTTTTAAGTGTTTCACAGAAGCACCAAGTTTTACACAAACATCTAGACAAATCATGTTCTTGCTTCGCCTTTCCCTGCGTCCTCAGCTTCACGCTCTTGATTGGCTAGCTGGCTTGCTGTTGTCTAAGCTTTCTTGTGCCGCCGTTGCTTCGCCATGAATGTCCTACAAGGACTTTCTAGGGTTGACGCCCTGTATACACATTACATTTTGGTTCAGCCAAAAGCTTTGCTGCACTCAAAACCACGCCTTACAATGTTCTTGCTGGGCCTCTGCAAGGGCTGCTTGCATCTTACAGGATAACTCTGTCTATGGTGGCCGGCGGAACACACCGAAGGCGGTTAAATATTCTGTTGGAATTGCGTTTCAGGGCCTACCAATGTTCAGACCCGACCAGCGTGCAAACTGTTTTCTATGCCGTTGTGCCTTCCAAAACGGGCTATCAATCACGCCACATTGAGGTTCCGCTCTAATTATATAACTTTTCTCGCCCAGACTGCCGAAGGTTGGATAGATTTCCGCGCGGCTTCTCTGTCCTGCTGAGCCGTCGACAAACGAGCCACTTTAGCCCATCCGAAGAGACATGCAGGTCATGTTATAGAGATCGTACTTAGCCAAAATCTCGAACAGTTTTGACAGACTAGCGTGCCCACCGACCAAAAAACCAATCCCACTCGCATATTTCAACATCGGTATGACATCGAAATATATTAACCCGTAAGATTTTATCCAAACCCCTTTCTCCGGGAATGGCTCTGTTACTTTCACGACACAAGCCGATAGCCTAGCACGCAATGGTTCCCAACATACCATGACAGGTCATCACGAGAACAACTCTTTACGAAACCTTTTCGATCACACACCGTCTCAACATACGTTACACACAAGACACATCTCCACTCCTGACAATTACCATCGTCGCTGCCATCGACCATACCCAGAGGTGTTGCCACCACTCCATGCCGCAGGCCAATATTTCCTGGCCTCAGCAAACGCTACATCCGTTCAAATGCTTCCACAAAATTCACACGCCTGCTGCCACTGCATTCGGTCCATGGTATTCGCCAGCCGAGCCTCACTTTGCCAAGCCCCTTGAATTGTTACATCAACTTTCATCCATGTCAAACAAAAACTGCTAGAGGAACATCTCTCAGTCTCCAACAATGGCTGCCTGCATGTCACTCAGCTTCTTTCCCTCGCGTCCGAATACCAGCACAGTCCGGCGAGAGAAACAATTGCCCTAGCTGAGCCCCTGACATCGTCGCAGCTCTTGCAGCTTTGCAAGTGGTACCAGAATTTGCCGTCGCCGCAAACTGACAGTACCAGCAGAGCAGAACTTGCAAAATTAAAGGACCGGATAACCCCACAAGTCAACTTCTTCCAACAATCAGCAAAAGAAAGATAAAGACGGCAGGGGAAAAGCAGGAAAGAGAAAAGAGATGGTGACGGATTGGTGTTGATTAAGTATGATTAAGTCGTGCGTGGAAGAGTAAGTGTGAGTAAGTTGTGTGTGGACAAGTTGTGTTGTATGTATATAATGTACTGTAATATAATTCGAGGCAATGTAGTGTAGTGTAATGTAATGTAGTGTAGTGCTGTGTAAAGCAATGGAGTTGGGAGAGGAAGTGGGGAAACGTAAGGGGAAGGGTGAGTAGAAGGGCAGAGGTATGCGAGTGCATATGTGAGATTGTGCCACGCCTGCCACGGCGTCACGCGGCGAAAAACCAGACCAAGAGCGCCACCCAATGCCATGTGTGCCACACCTGCCAGGCAAAACGAAGGTGGATGTGAGTTGGTGCCACGCCTGCCACGCAAAACGACAATGGATGTTCGTTTGTGCTACGCCTGCCACGTGCAACGACGGTGGATGAGAGTTTCTGCCACGCCTGCCACGTGAAACGAAAGTGGATGTGAGATTGTGCCACGCCTGCCACGCGAAACGAAGGTGGATGTGAGATTGTGCCACGCCTGCCACGCAAAGTGCCGCGGCGCCAAAACGCGACCAAAGCCAGCCCAAGCGCGCCACCCAGTGCCATGTGTGCCACGCCTGCCACGTGAAACCAAGGTGGATGGGAGATTGTGCCACGCCTGCCACGCGAAACGAAAGCCAGCCCAAGCGCGCCACCCAGTGCCATGTGACGCCTGCCACGTGAAACCAAGGTGGATGGGAGATGTGCCACGCCTGCCACGCGAAACGAATGTGGATGTAAGATTGTGCCACGCCTGCCACGCAAAGTGCCCCGGCGCCAAAACGCGACCAAGCCAGCCCAAGCGCGCCACTGAGTGCCATAAGTGCCACGCCTGCCACGCAAAACGAAGGTGGAGTGAGTTTGTGCCACGCCTGCCACGTGAAACGAAGGTGGATGTGAGTGTGTGCCACGCCTGCCACGCAAAGTGCCGCGGCGCCAAAACGCGACCAAGCCAGCCCAAGCGCGCCACCCAGTGCCATGTGTGCCACGCCTGCCACGTGAAACCAAGGTGGATGGGAGATTGTGCCACGCCTGCCACGCGAAACGAAGGTGGATGTGAGATTCTGCCACGCCTGCCACGCAAAGTGCCGCGGCGCCAAAACGCGACCAAGCCAGCCCAAGCGCGCCACTGAGTGCCATAAGTGCCACGCCTGCCACGCAAAACGAAGGTGGATGTGAGTTTGTGCCACGCCTGCCACGTGAAACGAAGGTGGATGTGAGTGTGTGCCACGCCTGCCACGCAAAGTGCCGCGGCGCCAAAACGCGACCAAGCCAGCCCAAGCGCGCCACCCAGTGCCATGTGCCACGCCTGCCACGCAAAACGAAGGTGGATGCGAGAGTCTGCCACGCCTGCCACGCGAAACGAAGGTGGATGTGAGATTCTGCCACGCCTGCCACGCAAAGTGTGCCGCGGCGCCAAAACGCGACCAAGCCTGCCCAAGCGCGCCACTGAGTGCCATAAGTGCCACGCCTGCCACGCAAAACGAAGGTGGATGTGAGTCTGTGCCACGCCTGCCACGTGAAACGAAGGTGGATGTGAGATTGTGCCACGCCTGCCACGCAAAGTGCCGCGGCGCCAAAACACGACCAAGCCAGCCCAAGCGCGCCACCAGGAAGGGAGGAGGAGGCGGAGGACGAGGAGCCCGGGATACAGAATCAAAAACAAGAACCCCACACAAAGTTGTGGGGAACTAACAGCCACTTGGTTGTCTCTAGCCGTCAAATGTGTCAAAAAAATGTCCCATTTCAAATGCACAGCTCTCCCTCACCGTCATGTTTGCAACAACATGTTTTCCCCCAGGTTCAGCCACTCACCGGGATCGAGATTGTGCCTCTGCATGCACGCCAAAACTGCCCGCGTTCATCTTCTTGCCATCCAGCCTGCCAATAAGATACATCCTGCATCACAAAGAAAAAAAGAAGACAGCGTTCAAATGACATGTGCACATCTCAGACTCTTTCTGCAAGTTTACATATGTATGCTACAAGTCACCCTCCCCTTCTATGCCTCCGCCGCCTTGTTGCCGTGCTGCGATTGAGGTGCTTCTGTTCCATCCTGATGTCAAGCTGTTCCAAAATTCTCCTGCTGCATCCACTTTTAATCGTGTCCCAGTCCAAATTGCTACATGAACGTCTTTCAATTTCCCACAGAGATTGCCTGCATGTCACCCAGTTTCTTCGCCTGGCGTCCGAAACTTAGCACAGCCCATACAAAGCTTCTCTTGCGCGGCAACAAACAAGTGTCTAAGCTGAGCCCCTGACATCGTCGCAACTCTTGCAGCTTTGCAAGTGGTACCAGAATTTGCCATCGCCGCAAACTGACAGTACCACCAGAGCAGAACTTGCAAAACTAACCCCACTAGGTTGTCCCTAGCTGTTAAATCTGATAAAATAGTGCCTCATTTCAACTGCACAGCTCACCAGAACATGCAAAACCAACAGGCAAAGGGTTCGCCCTACACGTAACATCTGACAGACCCATACACCATGTCGACTGCCACGTTTTCCCTCACGCGCATGCTTGCCACCCCATCCATGTCTCCGTGCTCCGCTCACCAAGACCACGATTGCACCTCTGCATGGGCGCCAAAATTGCCCGCTTCCATCTTCGTGCCATCCCGCCCGCCAGTACGGGGCATCCTGCATCACAGAGGAATAACGACACTGGAGTTGCAAAACAAGGTTTAGTCTTGTCATTTCCAGTGAGTAAGGCGTCTGTTTTTTCCACATCTCCACAAAAAATGTCTAACGCTCCCGCGGAGTTGCTCAAGCAGAACCGGACACAACAAGCCCAAGGAAGCAAGGAGGCAGTCAATACTACTTACGTGCATTTACAAGTCTAAAATCAAATATTCACCTCTCCCTTCGATGTCGCAGTCTGCCTTCTTGCTGCGCCGCGGTTCGATTCCATCTGCTGCTTGATCCTGGAGTAAGTTTCTGCCAACTTCCCGATCACTGAACACTAACAAGGCAACACAACTCCTTGGCGAGGAGCAGAGTCTTCTGTTGTTATATAAAAATAACATGACATAATAAACGTATCTATATTTATACATCTATCTATCTAAATATCTATCTATCTATCTATCTATTTATCTATTTATCTATTTATCTATTTATCCATGAGTGTGTACGAGTTTATACTACTTCGTGCATTTACAAGTGTAAAATCAAATCTTCACCTTTCCTAGACCTAACTTCCACATCGGAATATTTCCGCACCTGCCAGGTGAGGGTTGTTAGATTTTATGTCAGTTGCCTCCTCCTCTTCTCCTCCTCCTCCTCTTCTCCTCCTCTTCTCCTCCTCCTCTTCTCCTCTCCTCCTCTTCTCCTCCTGCCGGACCTCAACCACGATCATCCACGCCCACCTCCTGCCGGACCTCAACCACGATCATCCACGCCCAGTGTTCGCTGCCGGACCTCAAGCATGATCATCCACGCCCAGTGTTCGCTGCCGGACCTCAACCACGATCATCCACGCCCAGTGTTCCCTGCCGGACCTCAACCACGATCATCCACGCCCAGTGTTCGCTGCCGGACCTCAACCACGATCATTCACGCCCAGTGTTCCCTGCCGGACCTCAACGGCCAGATAGAATGCCAGAAGATATGCCAGATAAAATGCCAGAAGATATGCCAGATAGAATGCCAGAAGATATGCCAGATAGAATGCCAGAAGATATGCCAGATAGAACGCCAGATAGCATACCAGATAAAATGCCAGAAGATATGCTAGATAGAATGCCAGAAGGAATGCCAGATAGAATGTCACAAGGTATGCCAGATAAAGTGCCAGAAGATATGCCAGATAGAATGCCAGATAGGATGTCAGAAGATATGCCAGAAGATATGCCAGAAGATATGCCAGATAGAATGCCAGAAGATATGCCAGATAAAATGCCAGATAGCATGCCAGAAGATATGCCAGATAGAATGCCAGATGCTAGATAGAATGCCAGAAGGAATGCCAGATAGAATGTCACAAGGTATGCCAGATAGAATGCCAGATAAAATGCCAGAAGATATGCCAGATAAAATGCCAGAAGATATGCCAGATAGAATGCCAGAAGATATGCCAGATAGAATGCCAGAAGATATGCCAGATAGAATGTCAAATAGAATGCCAGAAGAAATGCCACATAAAATGCCATGAGATATGAGCGCTCAGGCATATATTTCTTCATCGGATACAATCGATGAATCTTCGTCGAAAACAATTTCCTACATATTCATGTGTATTCCAAAACATTTAACAGCCATTCCACCCCGCCGCCTTCTTCTTTTCAGCTTCACTGGTTTCGGTCGCTGATGCAGCAGTCTCCTGATCGTTACAGTCGTTGGATCTGCATCGAAGACCATATAACACAGGTTCATGTCGGTGGGTGCCACTCGAGCTACCACTTACTCCAAAAACTTTTGGCGACATCCACAACATTTAACAGCCATTCCACCCCGCCGCCTTCTTCTTTTCAGCTTCACTGGTTTCGGTCGCTGATGCAGCAGTCTCCTGATCGAGTACAGTCGTTGGATTTGCATCGAAGACTAATAACACAGGTTCATGTCGGTGGGTGCCACTCAAGCTACCACTTACTCCAAAAGCTTTTGGCGACATCCAAAACATTTAACAGCCATTCCACCCCGCCGCCTTCTTCTTTTCAGCTTCACTGGTTTCGGTCGCTGATGCAGCAGTCTCCTGATCGTTACAGTCGTTGGATCTGCATCGAAGACCATAAAACACAGGTTCATGTCGGTGGGTGCCACTCGAGCTACCACTTACTCCAAAAACTTTTGGCGACATCCAAAACATTTAACAGCCATTCCACCCCGCCGCCTTCTTCTTTTCAGCTTCACTGGTTTCGGTCGCTGGTGCAGCAGTCTCCTGATCGAGTACAGTCGTTGGATTTGCATCGAAGACTAATAACACAGGTTCATGTCGGTGGGTGCCACTCAAGCTACCACTTACTCCAAAAGCTTTTGGCGACATCCAAAACATTTAACAGCCATTCCACCCCGCCGCCTTCTTCTTTTCAGCTTCACTGGTTTCGGTCGCTGATGCAGCAGTCTCCTGATCGTTACAGTCGTTGGATCTGCATCGAAGACCATAAAACACAGGTTCATGTCGGTGGGTGCCACTCGAGCTACCACTTACTCCAAAAACTTTTGGCGACATCCAAAACATTTAACAGCCATTCCACCCCGCCGCCTTCTTCTTTTCAGCTTCACTGGTTTCGGTCGCTGGTGCAGCAGTCTCCTGATCGAGTACAGTCGTTGGAGCTGCATCGAAGACCATATAACACAGGTTCATGTCGGTGGGTGCCACTCGAGCTACCACCTACTTCAAGGACAAATCCAAGCAAGAATTTCCAGCCAACTCCGTATTGGCTGACATGCTTGTCTTGAGACTCGGCCTCCACATCTTTATTTTCGGCTTCTTGTGGTCCACCTACACCGCTCAGCCATGCTCACCCAAACCATCACTGTAAATCAACAGGAGCATACCCTCTATCAAATTTTGCCTTGGGCTATACGTTTTCTACACTTGGGCTGGAAATCCCCATTCTTCATTTCACAACGAAGGAAGAACGTCTACACATGAGCAAAACCTTCTTCAGGCACAAGATGGTGCGGCAGTCGGTGGCCTGCTGCACCATTGGCACGCCTTCACAGCAGTAACGTCACTGAGAGATATTGTCAGGAAAAACCCCCACAGTACACCCCATAGTATTCTATAGTCCATCCCAAAATTACAGATTGCCCCATATTCTCCCAACATCATCAACGTTTAACCCTAATAACTCCAAAGTCCTCTGTCTTATTCAACAATCTTTGGCACCATGAATTGATGGCCCATACCATGACTTTTAAAACTTGCACCACCGTTCTTTCAGCCCACGCGCCTCGCTTTGCGCCGCGCAGCAACTTTTCCCTTAGCCTGCGTCTTTGGGCTAATGTCAGCTACTGGTCGTCTCCAGGTCAATGTCCCCATTACATTATCATGTACCTCCACAGGCTTGCCGGCGTGTCTCACTGCACGGCAGCGCTCTTGTGTCTGTTCTGGTTTTGTACTTGTGTCTGTTCTTGACCCGTACTTGTTCCTTTGTTCTCTTCCCACGCTTTTTGACTCCGTCTGCTTTGATTCCACCCCCCTCTTTACTACTACTACTACTACTACTACTACTACTACTACTACTACTACTACTACTACTACTACTGGCCACACAAACGCGTTTACACACAACCCCTTGCACACTCAAAGGCTCTCCCGGATGCCGTTCAACCAGCTCTCCCTCAACAGCGTGACGCTTCGTCGATGTTTTTTACACACCCACGGTTTTCCACACCAAAGCTCTTTCGCGACATCCAAAACATTTAACAGCCATTCCACCCCGCCGCCTTCTTCTTTTCAGATCCACTGGTTTTGGTCGCTGGTGCAGCAGTCTCCTGATCGAGTACAGTCGTTGGATCTGCATCGAAGACAATATATAACAGGTTCATGTCGGTGGGTGCCACTCGAGCTACCACTTACTCCAAAAGCTTTTGGCGCGACATCCAAAACATTTAACAGCCATTCCACCCCGCCGCCTTCTTCTTTTCAGATCCACTGGTTTTGGTCGCTGGTGCAGCAGTCTCCTGATCGAGTACAGTCGTTGGATCTGCATCGAAGACAATATATAACAGGTTCATGTCGGTGGGTGCCACTCGAGCTACCACTTACTCCAAAAGCTTTTGGCGACATCCAAAACATTTAACAGCCATTCCACCCCGCCGCCTTCTTCTTTTCAGATCCACTGGTTTCGGTCGCTGGTGCAGCAGTCTCCTGATCGAGTACAGTCGTTGGATCTGCATCGAAGACAATATATAACAGGTTCATGTCGGTGGGTGCCACTCGAGCTACCACTTACTTCAAAAACAACTCCAAGCAAGAATTCCCAGCCAACTCCGTATCGACTCCCATACACGTCTTACGACTCGGCCTCCACATCATAGTTTTCGACCTCTTCTGGCTCACCTACACCGCTCAGCGATGCTCAACGAAGCCATCACTGCAAATCAACGGGCGTATACCCCCTATCAAATTTTGCCTTGCGAAATATGCTTCAAGTACTTGGCAATCCATCTTGTTCACGTGACAACGAAAGAAAACCATCCACACATATGCAAAACCTTGTTAGAGGAAAGGACGACGCCCGGTCGGTGGCCTGCTGCAACTTTGGCATTCCTTCACAGCAGTAACATCACTGACGCCCAATGTGATATTGTCAGCAAAATGACCAACAATTCGCCCAACATCAGCCAAACTTAACACTTCTAACCCCAAAGACCGATATCTTATTCAACAAAATTAACCACCAAGACTTAGCCGACCATCCCATAACATTCAAGATCTACACCGCCATTGTTTCCGCCAACACACCTCGCTTTGCCGCTTTGTCTCCGCTTCTTGTGCTGCGCAGCGGCTTTTTCCTCCGGCTGCAGCTTTGGACTGGGGTGAGCTACTGGTTTTCTTGCGTTGAAGTGGTCATTGCTGGTGCAGCGGTCTCCTGATCGGATTCCATCGATGGATCTTCGTCGCATACCATATATACCACAGGTTCATATCGGTGGGTGCTACTTAAGGTATTACTTACTTCAAAAACAAATCCTAACAAATCTTCCCAGCCAACTCCATATCGACTCCGATACATGTCTTCAGACTCGGCCTCCACATCATAGTTTTCGGCCTCTTCTGGCTCACCTACACCGCTCAACGATGCTCAACCAAGTTCTCACTGCAAATCAACGGGCGTATACCCACTATCCACTTTTTCCATTGCGAACTATGCTTCTGATACTTGGCAATCCACATTCTTCATGTCACAACGACAGAAAAACGTCCACACAGATGCAAAACCTGGTTAGAGCAAAAAATAGTGCCACAGTCAGTGGCCTGCTGCAACTTTGGCACGCCTGCACAGCAGTAACATCACTGACACTCAATGTGATTTTGTCTACAAAATGATTTCACCAACTATCCACATTACATATTGCCCCATATTTGCCCACCATCAGCCACATTTAACCCTTCTAACCCCAAAGTCCACTATCTTATTCACCATGACTTGGTGGACCATCCATCCCATGACTTTCAAGATCTGCACCGCTCTTGTTTCCGCCAACACACCTCACTTCGGCGCTTTCTTTCCGCTTCTTGCGCTGCGCAGCGGCTTTTTCCTCAGCCTGCGGCTTTGGAATGGGGGTGAGCGACTGGTTTTCTTGGGGTTGACGTGTTCATTACCATTTTCATGGCAATCTTGCGGTGCAATACCCTCGGACTCAGTAGACCTGACATTGAAACACCCTGCTTGGATGAACCCAAACATGATACCTTTTTAGATGTCCCAATACTCATCGCAACTTCTTTGTGTAAACTTTTGCTGCATGCGCAGCCATTCCATCCCGCGGCCTTCTTGTTTTCAGCTTCACTGGTTTCAGTCGCTGGTGCAGCGGCCTCCTGATCGGTTACAGTCGTTGGATTTTGGTCGAAGGCCATATACCACACGTGTATGTCGATGGGTGCCCATTTCATTTTCTCCCCACTAATTCAAGGGTTCGTGGCATCCTTCGACTTCGTGGCTGGGCCCTCGGTATCCGCTGCGCGAAGCTCTTCAGCCTTTGCCTGCAGCAACCATGCTATGTTTTGGCAGCAGGAGCAAACATCAGGATACAAAATTGCACTCGTGGCATATCCCGTAATCCTCAGTACATTGGGTGACATCATCTCCGTTTTGAACTCTGCTCATGAAACGCAAAACTCCCTCAAGTACAATCTAACTGCTCTGCGAAATTTTAATTTACGCACAGCCATTCTATCCGGCAGCCTTCGTCTTTTCAGATTCACTGGTCTCGGTTGCTGGTGCAGTAGCCTCCTGATCGGATACAGTAGTTGGATCCTCGTCCAAGACCATATACCAAAGGTTCTATCCCCAATACTCTACGGGTTCTTACTCCAGCTAGAACTTACTGCAAGGACACATTCATTACCAGCCAACTCCATATCGGCTGAAAGACATATCTTCACACTCGGCCTCCACATCATCGTTTTCCGCTTCTTGTGGCCTACCTTCGCAACCAAGCCACCACTGTACATCAGCGGATGCATCCCTCCACATTCTTCATTTGACCACGAAGGAAAAACGTCTACACATGTGCAAAGCCTTGTTAGAGCACGAAATATTCCAGCAGTCGGTGGCCTGCTGCACCTTCGCCACTGCTACAACTTTGGCGCGTTTCATCAACCTGCTCCTGCCGGAAGCTGACGCTCATGCTGAATGCGTGCCACCAGTTCCGCGGTCCTCTCGTCTTTTCTTCCGACGCTTTAACCGTTCCAGTCCATCATCCTGTCGCTACGCGACAGATAGCAACAAACAAAACCGCAGCTTCTTCCACAACAAAACTGACAGAACAAATCAGGACATCACTGGCTCCTCCTTCTTTCGTCTCCGTTTCAACTTCGCCATGGCACAGGGCACTATGCTAAGCCCACGCTGCTTCAGACAACACACCCAATTTTTACACTCGACCCGTTGTTCCCAACCCAAACAACAACAAAAACAAGGAAAAGAAAACAGGCAAAGACGTTGCAAACATCAAAACACGGAGAACCCAAAAACGTTTCTTTCCCATGCGTTTCCTATTGCCAGCTTTTCGCATCCATTACACAAGTCTTATTGCAAACTATTTCCTCTCCGTCCAGCATGCTGTCTCGCTTCCTCCCAGCGAAGCTCTCCGCAACTATTTCCACTGCTTCATCCCGTCCAGCATCCGGTCTCGCTCCCTCCCAGCGCAGTTTCCCCAAGCTATTTCCACGGCTTCATCCCGTCGAGCATCCGGTCTCGCTCCCTCCCAGCGCAGTTTTCCCAAGCTATTTCCTTGGCTTCATCCCGTCGAGCATCCGGTCTCGCTCCCTCCCAGCGCAGTTTCCCCAAGCTATTTCCACAGCTTCATCCCGTCGAGCATCCGGTCTCGCTCCCTCCCAGCGCAGTTTCCCCAAGCTATTTCCACGGCTTCATCCCGTCGAGCATCCGGTCTCGCTCCCTCCCAGCGAAGTTTCCCCAAGCTAAAGCTATTTCCACGGCTTCATCCCGTCGAGCATCCGGTCTCGCTCCCTCCCAGCGAAGTTTCCCCAAGCTATTTCCACGGCTTCATCCCGTCGAGCATCCGGTCTCGCTCCCTCCCAGCGAAGTTTCCCCAAGCTATTTCCACGGCTTCATCCCGTCGAGCATCCGGTCTCGCTCCCTCCCAGCGCAGTTTCCCCAAGCTATTTCCACGGCTTCATCCCGTCGAGCATCCGGTCTCGCTCCCTCCCAGCGCAGTTTCCCCAAGCTATTTCCACGGCTTCATCCCGTCGAGCATCCGGTCTCGCTCCCTCCCAGCGAAGTTTCCCCAAGCTATTTCCACGGCTTCATTCTCCGTCGTAGCATCCGGTCTCGCTCCCTCCCAGCGAAGTTTCCCCAAGCTATTCCACGGCTTCATCCCGTCCGGTCTCGCTCCATCCAGCGCAGTTTCCAAGCGGCTTCATCCGTCGAGCATCCGGTCTCGCTCATCCCAGCGCGAAGTTTCCCCAAGCGATTTCCACGGCTTCATCCCGTCGAGCATCCGGTCTCGCTCCCTCCCAGCGCAGTTTCCCCAAGCTATTTCCCCAAGCTATTTCCACGGCTTCATCCCGTCGAGCATCCGGTCTCGCTCCCTCCCAGCGAGTTTCCCCAAGCTATTTCCACGGCTTCATCCCGTCCAGCATCCGGTCTCGCTCCCTCCCAGCGAAGTTTCCCCAAGCTATTTCCACGGCTTCATCCCGTCCAGCATCCGGTCTCGCTCCCTCCCAGCGAAGTTTCCCCAAGCTATTTCCACGGCTTCATCCCGTCGAGCATCCGGTCTCGCTCCCTCCCAGCGAAGTTTTCCCAAGCTATTTCCACGGCTTCATCCCGTCGAGCATCCGGTCTCGCTCCCTCCCAGCGAAGTTTTCCCAAGCTATTTCCACGGCTTCATCCCGTCGAGCATCCGGTCTCGCTCCCTCCCAGCGCAGTTTTCCCAAGCTATTTCCACGGCTTCATCCCGTCGAGCATCCGGTCTCGCTCCCTCCCAGCGCAGTTTTCCCAAGCTTGAACATTGTAGGGCCTTGCTTCAGCAATCGCTGAAGTTCGTCCTCTGCGTCCATTGGCAAGTCTAGCAATGCAAGCAATGGTTCCGCATTGCTGCGGCACGCAAACTGCCCTGTGTGATCAACCACCTCTACTCGGGCAAAAAAACCTTTCTTCCCATTCCAATCAGCGGTTGTGTCTACTGTCACTAGGGCTCCTTCCACTGCAAACATTTCATCTTCCGATCCTTCCACGGCTTTGCCCAATGCAGACAAAACCAAACTTGAGGTTTGGGTAGCGGTTTCTTTGGCCCAATCATCCATGGATTTGCGGTTCTTCCCTTCCAAGTAGATGTTCTCTTTCAAGCAGATGCTGTTCTTGGGCTTGGCATTTTTGATGCGATCGAAATATTCTGCATCTTCGCGCGTCAGTTCTTGACGGCGGAGCACTACCAATTGGCTACGGTCAGGCACATTGACACACTTGTTCATGTCTCCACCTTCAGCAAAACCAATCCAATAGTTCTGGAGCACTATCATGACTTCCCGAGCCTTCAGCACCTTGGTCAAGTCTTGCCTGTGGTTTTCGTGCCACACCTTGACGCCCTCCAAAGACGTCTCGCCATCACTGATTGAGATGGAGCGCACGGCCCCCTTTGTCGTCGTCTCCACATCTCCTGCAGAAGTGAGCACCCCGCATATGGTCACAAAGCTCGGATCTGTTAAGTGCCGAAGCCCTCCCAGTTCTTGACGGCGCGGCAAGTAGTAGGGCGGGAGCACTTTGTCTTCCAGGCAACCTGCCATGAAGGGCACCGTCTTCAAAGAAGCCTGCGGCGTTCCAAATTTTTCAATCACCACAGTCTGCATCACGGAACATGACAGCTGGTTGGTCCGGGAAGGAGTCACTTTTCGGAGCTCTTTCAATCGGAAGACTGCCGGGCTCTGATTTGGCATCCAAAATTTGGAGCGCTGCCCACTCAAGTTCAACCGTTGGGCTTCCTGACCAAAAAGGTTCTCGACCAAGTGAATCATATCTCCATTGGCATCCATGACCATCACGGCGCATACCGTGAAAGGTCCTTTCTGCCCTTTGACTTCGTAACTTGTCACACTCATCGTTTTCACCACAATGTCAACAGCAAATCCCGAGCTCGAGGTCAAAGCAGCGAGCCGATCACCAGGTACTTTTTCACCTCCAGGCACCACTGCCATAGCTTGGGCCACTTCTGTACAAGACAAGACTTCACGGCTGCACTTGCGGGAGACTTGAACCTTCTAGCTTGCTACCTATTTTTTTTTTGCTTTGCTTGTCACCAGTAGTCCAAAACTTTTTCAATATATTCCATCAGCTAAGACATGAAGTTGCACCTGGTTTCCATTCTGCGAAAATATGACCACTACCCTTTGCAGGGACGGACATAAATGCGAATGAAGATGTCTGTGTGAGCTGTGTCCACCACAAAATCACACCCATGCAGCTTAATATCAAAACCCGGGCCTTTGCTGCAGCCGGCAACACTTGGGCAAAGCAAATCTTGCTGCTCCAGGATTCCGGGGAATGCTGACGGACAGTGTCTGCAAAGCTGCCAAACCACTTTGGGTCATCATAGAGAATTGCATCAAGAAGGAAAAGTTTCAAATCACCGTGCCACTTTTGTATGGTTAACCGTTGACCGCTTCAAACATCTCTCTCTAGACTCTGAACTTACAATTCCAATACAAAGCTCTTTCACTTTGATCATGTCATTTCATGGAAGCAGCAACACAGCCTCTATCAAAAACCAGTGTCCAGACAACAAATGCAAACATGTTCAGTCATTGGTCGGTGGCACATCCCTTCCTCATCCTAATGCCGCCAAAAATTTGAATTACAGATTGAAATTGTTTGCAGCTCTTGCGAGAATCTAGTTTGACAGCAGTCGTTTTGTTCTTGGGATCTCCGGCGTTCATGGCCAGCAACAATCTCTAACACGCTCCTGAAATCAGAACGCCGCTGCTTCTCCATTCTTCTTGTTCGCCAACCTCCCATCCTCCCTCGGCGACAAACAATTGCTATCTTTCACGATCCCGCATCCCGCACGCATCCCGCACGATCCGATTTTCTATCTTTCTTCTCGCTCGCCTCCCATCCTCCCTCGGCGAGCACCAAAGAATCATCCGCAATGCACAATTTTCCAGCTTTCTGCCTTCCTCGCCAACCTCCCGTCCTCCTTCGGCGAATGCAACATCAAACAGATTCGAAACCATCCGTGCTACTTAGGTTGTTGTTGAAACGTCTGGGCTCTTGCCCTTGACACTGCCATTCCCTTTGAAATTCTCACTTCGTCGACCGCGGCATGCTCAATCTGTCCCGATCTATTCAGTGTTTTATTTGCCCCGACTGCCTTCATCGGCTGAGTTTGGAAAAGCTCGCACAAACACGGTGAACTGTGCTCATAAGCCTCTCCCAGCTCAAAAGAATCTGTGCATTCAGCACCTTGAAAACGGCTGAGTTTTCACTCCGCGCTTTTCTTGGCGGAGCAGGTGCGCCTTACAGGCCCCCCGCAGTTCGATATAGATCTTGTATGTCGTCCATTGTTTAGCAGTCAAACTACAAGTACGGGCTGGTACAGGTACCCTTCTGGAAATTCACATGACAACAAAAAAATTGGCTTGCACGTTTTTGTTCGATATGATTCAATTGACGCATCTGATTGTTCATATTTTTCTATACTCGACTGTACACAGTGGCAAGGAAACAATCTTTGTCTTTGTGTGTTTCTGTGTGTATCTTCCTATGACAGGTCCTTTCCTTCAATTGCGAAAGGAGTCTACCTGGATGCTACATCCTTCTTTCCCATCAACTGCAGGTCAGTGTCTCTCCTTTGCAATCGGACTCTGACCACAAGGAGCCTAGAGCCACCGCTGAACTAAAGAGGACCAGCCCACAGCGAGTCCAAACGATGCAAAAGCAAAATAACATCAATCATGTCATCACGGAAATGCACTAGGAGCCCCGGCGTGATCCTACGTCATTTACTGGACCTTGCGCCAGCCGCATGGTGCGCCGCGTATCCCAGATATTAATAATCTTCCGCCAGGTGGAAATCCTACTGGCACGCCGACGGTCACAGTAGACTAATTCTGAAGCAGGCAGCTCAAGTAGATCTATTGACCATGCTTTTCCTGTATGCTTGTCAACCAAAAGTTGACAAAAATATCCCTGTTTGAACAGTCAGAACTATCTCTTCCGCATGGCACGCTAAGTTTCATGGCATTTCCAACATACAAACTTGGATGTGATCGACCTTACATTCCTATAGTTTCTATAATACATTCTACCTCATTCCAATCATCCCTGTCATCCGCTTTCCCATGGCACACCGCTCATCGGATGAACTTTCTTTGTTCCGGTCATCTTCTCATGCTTTTGGTTTCTTTCGCACACCTTCCAGCCCTTTCACAGATCTCCTTGGTTCCCTGCCTACAAAAAACGCACCATGCCCAGAAGCAGCAACACAAGCAACAACAGCAGCAGCAGCAACAGCAGCAGACCAAGCAGCAGACCATTGCAGAGCTTTCCCGAAATCTCTCGAAGCTGGGCTTTGACTGGCTGCAATTTTAACGAGGTCTGATCGAGATGCGACCAAGGTCCGAACGAGGTCCGAAATCAAAGTTTGGGAGACCGACCCTCGCAGTCTCTTGACAAACTCTTTGGTAGCCACACGCTCTCGCATTCTTTTCATGACAGTAAACCTGAAGAGCATTCGGCGGTGGAGCAAAAGCGGAAACCAAGCCAAGCGGCAGCTACAGGCAAGAGCAAGGAGACAGGAGGAGAGACAAAGGAACACAAGCTTGGCAAACAAGGCGCCGGTCATAAATTTAAGCGCGCACAAACTTTTTGAGACATAGGAAACGCGATAGCCATTGATAGCCAAAGATATCTCAAGGCACACCACGATTTGGCACAAGATCTTATCATCGGCACTTGTTACAACATCGACCCCGTATCATCCTCCATGCAAACCATACATGATCACGCCGAGACCCAACATGTCCCAGTTGCCAACTGCTATATGGCTGTAGCAACAAAATGATTGTGACATCGTTTCTAATACTCGCCAAGCCATCTCATGGCTGTGTCGCCATTGCTGGTCCTCAAAAGAGATGGCGTCATGACTGTTGACGACGCATCACCGCAACATAAATTCACAGCCATGCCGACAAAATACCTGTCAGGGTGACGCAGCTTCGGCTAAACAATATCATTTCAAAAGTTCCCTTCTTGAACTTTCTGGACCTTAAAATCTCTGAAAGAATTACCTCCTTGAACATCCATAACCAACATCACTCCCCGTTTCCAGCTGCTGTTGTGACTGGGAAGTGCAGACACCCGTCACTGCAAACCTGGTTTCAAAAGTGACGATACGCAATGGCTCCTCAATGTCAATGCGACAAAGTTTTCCATCCCATCCCCCTGTACATTTGCATCTGGGATTTTGTCCCCACGACTGATTCAAGATGTCATATTTGTCTGGCTGACTTTTGATATTGATGGCAACACTTTTTTTTCTCAAAGGAGCACTATGCGCCACGCAATCCGTTGTTGATGCCGCTGCGGGGCTTGTGGCGTGACCATGATGATCCTAGTGATTGGATGGCACACACCTTCTGATGTAATCCGCCGGCCTGCCGGCGTGTGTTGTGGATCTTGCTTGTTCGTAGTTGTACTGTTTGTTTCGTCTTTAGTCTTTGTCTCGACTTTCCCCTTGGCGCGGATTTTTGCCCCGTCTAACTTGAACCCACCTCCCCCTCCCTTCCCCCATCCCCCACCCCTCCCCCCTCCCCCCTTCATCATCCGCGTCGTGCTTTTCATCTATCGTATTAACCTTTGTTTCCAAACATGATTCAGTTTCAACTCAAACCCCGGCTTACGCAAAACCTATCTTTTGTGTCTCCTCTTCGTGTTTTTCTTCTGCGTCTTTCGTTGCAATGTGCTGGGCTCGTCTCTGCCCACGCCTTGCACAACATGCGCGTGTTCTTTTTTGCTCCAATGTCCATTGTGGTGCTCACGATTGGTTTGCTCTCTCATTCTTACCTTTCTACGTTCCTCTACCTCATACAGGTGGCCTCTCCATCCACTTGCTTTTGTGCAGAACACCATTTACACGCATAACCTTTCTATGTATGGCCTTTTTCAAACACCTTGGTTCACACACTGTTTCGGTTTAAATTCAAGCCCTGGTTTACGCAAACACCATGCTTTGTGTAAAAGCGCATCTTCCTACTAAACAAAACGCTGATTCACAGGAACAAACGTGTTTTAAGTGTTTCACAGAAGCACCAAGTTTTACACAAACATCTAGACAAATCATGTTCTTGCTTCGCCTTTCCCTGCGTCCTCAGCTTCACGCTCTTGATTGGCTAGCTGGCTTGCTGTTGTCTAAGCTTTCTTGTGCCGCCGTTGCTTCGCCATGAATGTCCTACAAGGACTTTCTAGGGTTGACGCCCTGTATACACATTACATTTTGGTTCAGCCAAAAGCTTTGCTGCACTCAAAACCACGCCTTACAATGTTCTTGCTGGGCCTCTGCAAGGGCTGCTTGCATCTTACAGGATAACTCTGTCTATGGTGGCCGGCGGAACACACCGAAGGCGGTTAAATATTCTGTTGGAATTGCGTTTCAGGGCCTACCAATGTTCAGACCCGACCAGCGTGCAAACTGTTTTCTATGCCGTTGTGCCTTCCAAAACGGGCTATCAATCACGCCACATTGAGGTTCCGCTCTAATTAACTTTTCTCGCCCAGACTGCCGAAGGTTGGATAGATTTCCGCGCGGCTTCTCTGTCCTGCTGAGCCGTCGACAAACGAGCCACTTTAGCCCATCCGAAGAGACATGCAGGTCATGTTATAGAGATCGTACTTAGCCAAAATCTCGAACAGTTTTGACAGACTAGCGTGCCCACCGACCAAAAAACCAATCCCACTCGCATATTTCAACATCGGTATGACATCGAAATATATTAACCCGTAAGATTTTATCCAAACCCCTTTCTCCGGGAATGGCTCTGTTACTTTCACGACACAAGCCGATAGCCTAGCACGCAATGGTTCCCAACATACCATGACAGGTCATCACGAGAACAACTCTTTACGAAACCTTTTCGATCACACACCGTCTCAACATACGTTACACACAAGACACATCTCCACTCCTGACAATTACCATCGTCGCCGCCATCGACCATACCCAGAGGTGTTGCCACCACTCCATGCCGCAGGCCAATATTTCCTGGCCTCAGCAAACGCTACATCCGTTCAAATGCTTCCACAAAATTCACACGCCTGCTGCCACTGCATTCGGTCCATGGTATTCGCCAGCCGAGCCTCACTTTGCCAAGCCCCTTGAATTGTTACATCAACTTTCATCCATGTCAAACAAAAACTGCTAGAGGAACATCTCTCAGTCTCCAACAATGGCTGCCTGCATGTCACCCAGCTTCTTTCCCTCGCGTCCGAATACCAGCACAGTCCGGCGAGAGAAACAATTGCCCTAGCTGAGCCCCTGACATCGTCGCAGCTCTTGCAGCTTTGCAAGTGGTACCAGAATTTGCCGTCGCCGCAAACTGACAGTACCAGCAGAGCAGAACTTGCAAAATTAAAGGGCCGGATAACCCCACAAGTCAACTTCTTCCAACAATCAGCAAAAGAAAGATAAAGACGGCAGGGGAAAAGCAGGAAAGAGAAAAGAGATGGTGACGGATTGGTGTTGATTAAGTATGATTAAGTCGTGCGTGGAAGAGTAAGTGTGAGTAAGTTGTGTGTGGACAAGTTGTGTTGTATGTATATAATGTACTGTAATATAATTCGAGGCAATGTAGTGTAGTGTAATGTAATGTAGTGTAGTGCTGTGTAAAGCAATGGAGTTGGGAGAGGAAGTGGGGAAACGTAAGGGGAAGGGTGAGTAGAAGGGCAGAGGTATGCGAGTGCATATGTGAGATTGTGCCACGCCTGCCACGGCGTCACGCGGCGACCAAACCAGACCAAGAGCGCCACCCAATGCCATGTGTGCCACACCTGCCAGGCAAAACGAAGGTGGATGTGAGTTGGTGCCACGCCTGCCACGCAAAACGACAATGGATGTTCGTTTGTGCTACGCCTGCCACGTGCAACGACGGTGGATGAGAGTTTCTGCCACGCCTGCCACGTGAAACGAAAGTGGATGTGAGATTGTGCCACGCCTGCCACGCGAAACGAAGGTGGATGTGAGATTGTGCCACGCCTGCCACGCAAAGTGCCGCGGCGCCAAAACGCGACCAAGCCAGCCCAAGCGCGCCACCCAGTGCCATGTGTGCCACGCCTGCCACGTGAAACCAAGGTGGATGGGAGATTGTGCCACGCCTGCCACGCGAAACGAAGGTGGATGTGAGATTCTGCCACGCCTGCCACGCAAAGTGCCGCGGCGCCAAAACGCGACCAAGCCAGCCCAAGCGCGCCACTGAGTGCCATAAGTGCCACGCCTGCCACGCAAAACGAAGGTGGAGGTGAGTTTGTGCCACGCCTGCCACGTGAAACGAAGGTGGATGTGACTGTGTGCCAGGCCTGCCAGGCAAAGTGCCGCGGCGCCAAAACGCGACCAAGCCAGCCCAAGCGCGCCACCCAGTGCCATGTGTGCCACGCCTGCCACGTGAAACCAAGGTGGATGGGAGATTGTGCCACGCCTGCCACGCGAAACGAATGTGGATGTAAGATTGTGCCACGCCTGCCACGCAAAGTGCCCCGGCGCCAAAACGCGACCAAGCCAGCCCAAGCGCGCCACTGAGTGCCATAAGTGCCACGCCTGCCACGCAAAACGAAGGTGGATGTGAGTTTGTGCCACGCCTGCCACGTGAAACGAAGGTGGATGTGAGTGTGTGCCACGCCTGCCACGCAAAGTGCCGCGGCGCCAAAACGCGACCAAGCCAGCCCAAGCGCGCCACCCAGTGCCATGTGTGCCACGCCTGCCAGGCAAAACGAAGGTGGATGCGAGAGTCTGCCACGCCTGCCACGCGAAACGAAGGTGGATGTGAGATTCTGCCACGCCTGCCACGCAAAGTGCCGCGGCGCCAAAACGCGACCAAGCCTGCCCAAGCGCGCCACTGAGTGCCATAAGTGCCACGCCTGCCACGCAAAACGAAGGTGGATGTGAGTCTGTGCCACGCCTGCCACGTGAAACGAAGGTGGATGTGAGATTGTGCCACGCCTGCCACGCAAAGTGCCGCGGCGCCAAAACACGACCAAGCCAGCCCAAGCGCGCCACCAGGAAGGGAGGAGGAGGCGGAGGACGAGGAGCCCGGGATACAGAATCAAAAACAAGAACCCCACACAAAGTTGTGGGGAACTAACAGCCACTTGGTTGTCTCTAGTCGTCAAATGTGTCAAAAAAATGTCCCATTTCAAATGCACAGCTCTCCCTCACCGTCATGTTTGCAACAACATGTTTTCCCCCAGGTTCAGCCACTCACCGGGATCGAGATTGTGCCTCTGCATGCACGCCAAAACTGCCCGCGTTCATCTTCTTGCCATCCAGCCTGCCAATAAGATACATCCTGCATCACAAAGAAAAAAAGAAGACAGCGTTCAAATGACATGTGCACATCTCAGACTCTTTCTGCAAGTTTACATATGTATGCCACAAGTCACCCTCCCCTTCTATGCCTCCGCCGCCTTGTTGCCGTGCTGCGATTGAGGTGCTTCTGTTCCATCCTGATGTCAAGCTGTTCCAAAATTCTCCTGCTGCATCCACTTTTAATCGTGTCCCAGTCCAAATTGCTACATGAACGTCTTTCAATTTCCCACAGAGATTGCCTGCATGTCACCCAGTTTCTTCGCCTGGCGTCCGAAACTTAGCACAGCCCATACAAAGCTTCTCTTGCGCGGCAACAAACAAGTGTCTAAGCTGAGCCCCTGACATCGTCGCAACTCTTGCAGCTTTGCAAGTGGTACCAGAATTTGCCATCGCCGCAAACTGACAGTACCACCAGAGC
>CAMXCT020000804.1:0-67500 GCA_947184155.2 Cladocopium goreaui
CCAACTTAGGGTGGCCAACACTCAGTGCCAAGGCTTAGTAGTGGCTGCAGCCAACCTAAGTATGCCTAGTATGCTAAGTTATATAAATTCTACTTTAGATAGCCTTTCCCATGTGTGGCCTAGATCCTTAGCTAAGCATTAATTAGTAGTGACAACATCCTCCCCTGATCATGCTAAGTCAAATCTGAGTGATTGCAGCCAGCTCCAAGCCACTTTTTCATCCAGTGCATCTGAAATATGATGCTGTTGAAGAGCTGATGCAATGCATGCTGAGAATGCATCAAGTAGACAAAAAATCATGACCAGGTCATGGCTGAGGGTTGCTTGGGCTGTGCCAAGCTTCTAAAAAGTAGAAGTCCCCTAGGCCCCATCAGAAGTGCATCGGCTGAATCTTACTGTGCTTGCTGAGATGATGTAGCCCTGAGACTTTTCTTCACATCTTCAGGTCCTGCCAGGGGGAACAGTATATTCATGGGCACTGCACTAAGAAGAACCATTACAATGCCCAACACCATATTCATGCCATTATTTATGCTAAGTAACTAAAGTAATTAGTTAATACTTTAACTATTCTAAACCCCAACAACAACCAGCAGCAGTGCCAAAACCACCCACATCCATGCAGAACTGCACTCATTTTTCTGCCAGCTTTTCAACATGCTGCCAAGACTTATGAACTGACTAAGCATTGCTCAGCATGAAAGCACCTGAGTCATACCTCCTCAGGCTCCAAGAAGCTGTACTACTTGTTGTCTGGGTTGGCAGACATGGCTGAGCCCTGGGACCTCTGACTAGTCTCATCTGGCTGACATTTTTGCAACAGCTTGCTGAGATCAAATTCAGTCAGATTTTTCTGGCTTCTCAATCCTTTGCTTCTTGCTGAGACCAGGGGGCTCAGAAACTTGATCTTCAAGAATTGGCTTCTTACCATCTTTCTGCCTTTTCTGATGCAGCTCCAGCAAAGCCTCAGGGCTCAGACCAATAGCATCCATCTGACTGAGAATCTGCTGAGCCTGCTCTTCTCTCAGTTCCTCCTGAGCCTGTTCCTCCCCCTTCTTCTGAGCCAGGAAACCTTTCAGCTTCTCCTGAGCATCTAAGATGTCAAGCCTGAGCTGACCTAAGACACCTTGCTCCTCAGCCATCTGCTGGGCATCTGTGGAGATCCTCTGCATAGTGGCATCCTGAGCAGCATAGGCTTGCTCAACAAGCAGAAGCTTCTGAGAGATGATAGCTTCCAGCTCCTGAACATCAGAGACATCAGGACTAAGGTCCATCCCCTTCAGCTGATTGATAGCCTGCCTGATGCCATTCTCAGGGTCAATCTGAGCAAGCAATGACTTGCAGTACCCCTGAACAAAGGTGCTGTCATCAGTCTGAGCAGCCATAGCAAAGGTAGCAGCTTTAGGTGGCTGAGAAGATCCAGCATCAGGTGCAGCTTGAGGTTGCTGACAACCAGGAGGCTCAGCAGGCTTAGGTGGCTTCAGTTTGTGCTTGAACTGAGCTGTCCAGTAAGGTTTTGAGACAAACTTCTGCCAAGGCAATGGGGTCATGTTGAGAATGACCTGATAATACTGAGCAATGACTCTCTGAGACCACCCATTGACATCCTGCAAGGTTGCAAAAGATGTGAAGAAAACTTTCAATCAGATATTAAAACTTAGTAATTAATATGTTTTTCAATTAATCAATTGATTGATGAAGGCCATGCACCCATGCTCAGAGACACAAAGAACAAATGCATGCACACATGTTCAAACCCATGTCCTTGCAGTCTTTGCACCCATTCTGAAATGGGATCCTGCTGAGTTTCACCTTAGCATTGCACCCAGGACAAGCAACATCAGGCTCTCCATCATAGCGAGGGTAGCTGATGACCCTCTCAGGGTTTGATCCCTGAGCAAAGAGGTCATCCACTGAGGGAAAGCTTTCTGGAATGAGCTTGAGCTGAGCATGGCCACCCTTGACAGTAAATGCCATGCCAGATGGAACTAATTCTGAGTGATCCTTAGTGTTCCTTGCCATGGCTCAGTTGCTGAGTTGCAGCTGGCTGAGCTGGAAGGCCAAAAGTTGACTATGTGCTTGAGTTCACTAATCAGCTGAGGAATCACATAAGCACAAGTCCAAGACCATGGGCACAAGTCCAAGACCATGGGCAAGCTGAGAGCCAACCCCACACCCCCAGAACCAACCCTGAGTCCTCTCTAAGCATTGCCATCATTCTGAGCATCTTCTAAGCCACATCTCTGATTGTTCTCTGTGAGCATCTTCTAAGCCACACCCTCAGGTCCTGTCAGGGGAAAAATATAAGGACAAGGTCAACTACATGGGCACTGAACCAAGATGAACCATCAATTAATTAATTACAATGTATTAATTACACGTAGTTCTTGTGAAACTAGTTCAAAAAAAACAATGGCAACAACAACAGAACCACCTCAGCCCATCAAATGCATTTTTCCACTGCCAGCTGCTTGTCATGGCATGTGATGACACAACTCAGTCTGAGCTGGGGGGGGCGAAGGGGTTCTGTTGGTAACAGGTTAATCTTTGGGAAAAGTACAGATTTAAAATTATGATAATATTGGGTGATAGATTAGGAGTTTTGTGGTGCGGCAGAGCTCTCTTTCCTACCTACACCTCTTAGATAACGCCTTTCGCTCTGCTCGGAGGTGACGTGTGGAAAGGTGTGAGACGTACTAGAGGAAGGAGAGTGTGAGGAGGTGTCGGTCGATCTACGGCCCTTCTTTTGCTCAGGCTTCAAATTACTCAATCTCCTCCTCAACAATGACCTCCACCATCTCAGAAGACTGCTGAGGCTCTTCAAGTCTTGCCTTCTTGGTGGCTGGACCACAAGACTCAAACTCAGCCCTGTCAGCCTCAGAAGGAACTGCAGCTTCAGGCTTGCTGGTACCAGGAGGCTCAGAAACTTGATCTTCAGGAATTTGCTTCTTACCATCTTTCTGCCTTTTCTGATGCAGCTCCAGCAAAGCCTCAGGGCTCAGACCAATAGCATCCATCTGACTGAGAATCTGCTGAGCCTGCTCTTCTTTTAGCTTCCTCAGTTCCCCCTGAGCCTGTGCCATCTCTTGCTCCTCCTTCTGAGCCACTCTAGCATCCACCCTTTCCTGAGCTTCAATGCAGCCACACCTGAGCTCAAGCAAGGCAGCTTGCTCCTTAGACATCTTGTCAGCATCTTGCAGGAGCATAGTCATAGTTTCATCCTGAGCTGCATAGGCTTTGTCAATGAGCATAAGCCTCTTAGAGATGATGTCTCTCAGTCCCTCCAAATCTGAGAGATCAGAACCCTCCAAGTCCATTGCCAGATGCTGAGAGATGGCATCTGCCATGCTGTTCTGAGGGTCAATATGAGCAAGAATTGACTTGCAGTACCCCCCAGAGAAGAGCTGAGCCTCCTGAGCACCTGCAGCCTCAGCGGGCCCAGGTGGCTGAGCAGTTTCAGCATCTTGAATTTTCTGAGAAGGAGGAGGCTCATCAGGCTCAGCTGGCTGCTGCTTGTGCTTGAACTGAGCTGCCCCAAAAGATTCTGAGACTAACTTCTGCCAAGGCAATGGGGTCATGTTGAGAATCACCTGATAATACTGAGCAATGACTCTCTGAGGCCACCCATTGACATCCTGCAAGGTTGCAAAAGATGTGAAGAAAACTTTCAATCAGATATTAAAACTTAGTAATTAATATGTTTTTCAATTAATCAATTAATTGATGAAGGCCATGCACCCATGCTCAGAGACACAAAGAACAAATGCATGCACACATGTTCAAACCCATGTCCTTGCAGTAAATGCACCCATTCTGAAATGGGATCCTGCTGAGTTTCACCTTAGCATTGCACCCAGGACAAGCAACATCAGGCTCTCCATGATAGCGAGGGTAGCTGATGATCCTCTCAGGGTTTGATCCCTGAGCAAAGATGTCATCCACTGAGGGAAAGCTTGGCCAACTGAGTTTGAGCTGAGCATGGCCACCTCTGATAGTATAATCCATGCCATCTGGGACTGAGTCAGTGGGCTTTGCCATGGCTCAGTTGTTGAGTTGCAGATGGCTGAGCTGGAAGGCAAAAAGTTGACTATGTGCTTGAGTTCACTAAGCAGCTGAGGAATCACACAAGCATGCATTCCTGCACAAATTTGAGCACAAGTCCAAGACCATGGGCAAGCTGAGAACCAACCCCACACCCCCAAAACCAACCCTGAGTCCTCTGTCAGCATTGCCACCCTTCTGATGCTTCTCCTTCTTCTTCTTCTCAGTGTACTCCCTCAGGACTTCAATGGAAGCCATTCTCTTCAAGGAATCTGAGCACTCTTTCATGAAACTCCTCAAGTGTCTCATCTGCCATGGCTCAGAAAGCTTCTTAAACTAGGAATTGAGCCCACACAAGCTGAGAAATGCACCCTTGCTGATGTGAACAGCAATTTTTCAAGGTGATACCTCATGATTGGCTCAGTTACTCAATAATATGAATGTTTGGATGGTACTCTATTGTGCCCAACAGCTTCTTGGTGTTGAAAAAAATCAAAAACCATTTCTCCACCTTTCTCTGAGTAAAGCTGGTCCATTTACTTTATAATATTTGTGATAAAGCTTTAAAATGCAAGGTTTTCCAAATAATTAGATGCCTTATTAAACCCTTATTAAAAAACAGCACTCAGACAATTTTTCAAGGTGGTACCTCATGAGTGGCTCAGTTACTCAATAATATAATTGTTTGGATGTTACTCTATTGTGAGCACCAACTTTTGGGGGTGAAAAAAAAACATTTCTCCACCTTTCTTTGGGTAAAGCTGGTCCTTTTACTTTAGAAAACCATATTTGTGTTCAAGCTTTAAAATGCAAGGTTTCCCAAATAATTAGATGCCTTATTAAACCCTTATTAAAAAAACAGCACCCAAACAATTTTTCAAGGGGATACCTCATGATTGGCTCAGTTACTCAATAATATAATTGTTTGGATGGTACTCTATTGTGAGCACCAACTTTTGGGAGTGAAAAAAAAAACAAAACCCTTTCTCCATCTTTCTTTGGGTAAAGCTGATCCTTTCACTTTAGAAAGCCATATTTGTGTTAAAACTTTAAAATGCAAGGCTTTCCAAATAATTAGATACCTGAAAAAACCATAATTGACTCAGTTACTCAATAATATAATTGTTTGGATGGTACTCTATTGTGAGCACCAACTTGTGGGAGTGAAAAAAAACAAAACCCTTTCTCCACCTTTCTTTGAGTAAATCTGGTGCCTTTACTTCAGAAAGCTATATTTGTGTTAAAGCTTTAAAATGCAAGGTTTTCCAAACAATTAGATGCCTTATTAAACCCTTATTAAAAAACAGCACCCAGACAATTTTTCAAGGGGATACCTCATGAATGGCTCAGTTACTCAATGATATAATTGTTTGGATGGTACTCTATTGTGAGCACCAACTTGTGGGAGTTAAAAAAACACAAAACCCTTTCTCCACCTTTCTTTGGGTAAAGCTGATGCCTTCACTTTAGAAAGCCATATTTGTGTTAAAACTTTAAAATGCAAGGTTTTCCAAATAATTAGATACCTGAAAAAACCATAATTGGCTCAGTTACTCAATAATATAATTGTTTGGATGGTACTCTATTGTGAGCACCAACTTTTGGGGGTGAAAAAAAACAGCAAACCCCTTTCTCCACCTTTCTTTGGGTAAAGCTGGTGCCTTTACTTTAGAAAGCTATATGTGTGTTAAAACTTTAAAATGCAAGGATTTCCAAATAATTAGATACCTGAAAAAACCATAATTGGCTCAGTTACTCAATAATATAATTGTTTGGATGGTACTCTATTGTGAGCACCAACTTGTGGGAGTGAAAAAAAAACAAAACCCTTTCTCCACCTTTCTTTGAGTAAATCTGGTGCATTTACTTCAGAAAGCTATATTTGTGTTAAAGCTTTAAAATGCAAGGTTTTCCAAATAATTAGATGCCTTATTAAACCCTTATTAAAAAACAGCACCCAGACAATTTTTCAAGGGTATACCTCATGATTGGCTCAGTTACTCAATAATATAATTGTTTGGATGGTACTCTATTGTGAGCACCAACTTTTGGGAGTGAAAAAAAAACTTTTCTCCACCTTTCTTTGGGTAAAGCTGGTCCTTTTACTTTAGAAAGCCATATTTATGTTAAAGCTTTAAAATGCAAGGTTTTCCAAATAATTAGATGCCTTATTAAACCCTTATTAAAAAACAGCACTCAGACAATTTTTCAAGGGGGTACCTCATGATTGGCTCAGTTACTCAATAATATAATTGTTTGGATGGTACTCTATTGTGAGCACCAACTTTTGGGAGTGAAAAAAAACAAAACCCTTTCTCCACCTTTCTTTGGGTAAAGCTGATGCCTTTACTTTAGAAAGCCATATTTGTGTTAAAACTTTAAAATGCAAGGTTTTCCAAATAATTAGATACCTGAAAAAACCATAATTGGCTCAGTTACTCAATAATATAATTGTTTGGATGGTACTCTATTGTGAGCACCAACTTTTGGGGGTGAAAAAAAACAGCAAACCCCTTTCTCCACCTTTCTTTGGGTAAAGCTGGTGCCTTTACTTTAGAAAGCTATATTTGTGTTAAAACTTTAAAATGCAAGGATTTCCAAATAATTAGATACCTGAAAAAACCATAATTGGCTCAGTTACTCAATAATATAATTGTTTGGATGGTACTCTATTGTGAGCACCAACTTGTGGGAGTGAAAAAAAACAAAACCCTTTCTCCACCTTTCTTTGAGTAAATCTGGTGCCTTTACTTCAGAAAGCTATATTTGTGTTAAAGCTTTAAAATGCAAGGTTTTCCAAATAATTAGATGCCTTATTAAACCCTTATTAAAAAACAGCACCCAGACAATTTTTCAAGGGTATACCTCATGATTGGCTCAGTTACTCAATAATATAATTGTTTGGATGGTACTCTATTGTGAGCACCAACTTGTGGGAGTGAAAAAAAAAACAAAACCCTTTCTCCACCTTTCTTTGGGTAAAGCTGGTCCTTTTACTTTAGAAAGCCATATTTATGCTAAAGCTTTAAAATGCAAGGTTTTCCAAATAATTAGATGCCTTATTAAACCCTTATTAAAAAACAGCACCCAGACAATTTTTCAAGGGGATACCTCATGATTGGCTCAGTTACTCAATAATATAATTGTTTGGATGGTACTCTATTGTGAGCACCAACTTTTGGGAGTGAAAAAAAAGCAAAACCCTTTCTCCACCTTTCTTTGGGTAAAGCTGGTCCTTTCACTTTAGAAAGCCATATTTGTGCTAAAGCTTTAAAATGCAAGGTTTCCCAAATAATTAGATGCCTTATTAAACCCTTATTAAAAAACAGCACTCAGACAATTTTTCAAGGGGATACCTCATGATTGGCTCAGTTACTCAATAATATAATTGTTTGGATGGTACTCTTTTGTGAGCACCAACTTTTGGGAGTGAAAAAAAAAACCTTTCTCCACCTTTCTTTGGGTAAAGCTGGTCCTTTCACTTTAGAAAGCCATAGTTGTGTTAAAATTTTAAAATGCAAGGTTTCCCAAATAATCAGATGCCTTATTAAACCCTTATTTAAAAACAGCACTCAGACAATTTTTCAAGGGGATACCTCATGATTGGCTCAGCTACTCAATAATATAATTGTTTGGATGGTACTCTATTGTGAGCACCAACTTTTGGGAGTGAAAAAAAATAAAAATAAATTAAAAGTAAAAGTGAAAACAATTGAAAGTAAATTGAAAGTGAATTAAAAGTAAATTGAAATCAATTGAGAGTAAATTGAAATCAATTGAAAGTAAATTAAAAGTAAATTGAAATCAATTGAAAGTAAATTGAAATCAATTGAAAGTAAATTGAAATCAATTGAAAGTAAATTGAAATCAATTGAAAGTAAATTGAAATCAATTGAAAGTAAATTGAAATCAATTGAAAGTAAATTGAAATCAATTGAAAGTAAATTGAAATCAATTGAAAGTAAATTGAAATCAATTGAAAGTAAATTGAAAGTAAATTGAAAGTAAATTGAAAGTAAATTGAAATCAATTGAAAGTAAATTGAAATCAATTGAAAGTAAATTAAAAGTAAATTGAAATCAATTGAAAGTAAATTGAAATCAATTGAAATCAATTGAAAGTAAATTGAAATCAATTGAAAGTAAAATAAAAGTAAATTGAAATCAATTGAAAGTAAATTGAAATCAATTGAAATCAATTGAAAGTAAATTAATTAATTAAAAGTAAATTGAAATCAATTGAAAATAAATTGAAATCAATTGAAAGTAAATTGAAATCCTTTCTTAAGTTGATTGACCAAAAAAATGTTGAGGGGAGGCAAAAAAAAGTGCGAGTTATAGAGTATCCTCAAATTGTTTGGGGGGGGGGCCCTCACACTAATCAGAGGCACACATTAGTGTTGTTGTTTGCATTCCTTTTTTGTTGCTCCATTTTTTGTTGCGTTTGCTGATGCCTGGTACCAGCCTGTTCCCAGTCACGAGCTTGGTAGCAGCGAGGATCGAGATGCAAATGGTGAACAAGATGCTGTTGGATCAGATTGAGACGAAAGACAACTCATCAGAGGTGTCCCAAACGGACGGTTTAGTTTACTGGTTGGTGGTTTTAATATATTGGGAAAATTCATCCCAACTGACTAATATTTTTCAGAGGGATTGAAGCCACCAACCAGTTTAGTTTATGGCTGTTTACAGTATTAGACACTGCGAAAGCCCATGGCTGTCATGGTTTTTGATCCGAAAAAATAAAAAAGGTTTTCAAGCTGCCAGGCTGCCAAGTCAAATCAGCATCAAAATGAAGATAGATATCTACCATAGCTGGATGATATCCTGTCATGGGGATGGAATTGCGAAAACGGACGTTGTACTTACTTTGAATGTCTTTAAATACTTAACATTCATAAAACTAGTAGAACCCCCAGTGACCTGACAGGGCATAGCTGGATTGCCAAGATCAAAGATGAAGAAGGAACCGGCGCTGTCCAGCGGACAGTTTCTTAGACTTGAGACCTTTTAAGAACACCTCTGATTTTTGTTTTTTTGCAACTGTCAGCGTCAAGGGGCAACCTTCCATTTTTTGATATTTTTGGGCACGTTTGAACCATAGCCACAATGGCATTATGATGGTGATGATAGAGGATGACGCTGGTGGTGATGATGATGACGGATATTTCACGGATTTCCGTCCTGATGAGCAGTGCAGAGTAGCAGGTCACGGCCACTCGCAGACTCTGAAATCGCTGAAAGGTACTGTAGGTCTTTGGTCTCAACATGTCTGAAACGCGTAATTGAAGTTGTTTACTTGCATACATATTTACTTTTACGAATTATTTATATATTTCTTTGTTTTACCATGTAATATTCACATTGAATACACACACCGGATAAATTAAACATGCTGGATGAGAAAAACATATGAAGTGAATGTTTTAACGCTAAGGAGGTGTCGAAAGATCCTTTTTCATGCATTTCTTGATTTTCCAGCGGGTTCGTATTGAGATTTGAGCAGGGGTGCATGTTCAAACAACGGTTTTCCCTCTGAGGTCCATGATCGTTTTGGGGGGTGAAAGGAGGATTTCACATCCTGCCAGCAATCTGCGCACCAGTTCTGTGAGCAATTGGTCGCGACAGATTGCTGATGGCTCGATGTTTTGTTTTCTGTAAATACAGAACGTTCTACCCAGACCCTCCAAGTACACAGAATTTGCATATTATCCATTCTTATCCCATGGTTTTAGTACTTTTATACCTATTTTTAGAGATACATGGCACAATGGTATTATCCCATTATTATCCAGCTACTAATTATCCATTATTATCCCAGTATTATCCCATTAGTATCCCATAGGAGTCTAGATCCGTTTCTCTCTTTTTAAAGAGATGAGAGCGGACTTCAGGTGGCCTGTCGCTGGGTGAATGCCAATGAGAATCTGTGGAAATCATGGCTGCCAGACTCTCGCCGCACCAGTGACACCCAGTTGGATGAAAGGTATATTGTATACATAATTACACATATTATATCATATTATTATGTATTAGACATTATATATATATATGTGTGTATTATACATTATATTTTGTATAAGTTGTGATGTGCACCCAATGCCATAAAACATCACCAAAATCACCAATTTTATGGGTGGTGTAAACCATCCCCACATGGTATATATATGTATATGTATATATATATATATATGTATATGATATATGTATATGTATATAGTTGTTTATGGCATTCGATTGATACGGCGCCCTTGAAAGGGTTGCAAATTTCGAGGATACCATTCCCTACGTTGTTCATGAGTGTTCATGCTACATCACTGGAGGCACCTTGAGATTGGATTGTACGTTACGCTCAAGATGCGGCAAGTCACGGATGGGGTGGGGTTGGGGGGTGGCCACGGTGGGGCGGGACGGGATTGCAACACGTTCTTGGTGCTATGAAACGATATGTCTTCAGACAGAAGCTCTGGGACAAAAAAAACCGGCACATTGTTGCTGGGACTCAGCATGACTCAGCAATTGGATTCAACCGGGACATCTCAAGAAGTGGCGGCCCATCAACTTTCCCCATCAAACGGAAGGTGAACCCGGTGAGAGATATGTATGCACTTGGACTTGGAGACACAAAACAAGGACCTGAAAGCAGCGTTGTGCGCGGCTCTTCTGGGCTTGAGGAAAACAAGGCCCGTTTGACAAACGCATAAATGCACGAGTCGAAATCCTCAAAACCTAATGTTATTGTTCAAAGAAAACCGGTATAATTAGCACTTCGCTCAGCGCAACCACCTAGGCAGGCCACACGAAATCAAATTGGATCTTGTGAACTCATGTTACGGACTCCAACAAATACCACGTTTTTTCCACCACAACAAAGTCATTCAAAAATAATCGGCCACCCTTCCAAGGGCGCCGAATCAACCGGTTAACCTTGTTTCTGGTGCCGGCGCCTGTAAGGGCCCCGAGCTGTTGTGTAATTTTGAAAGGTGTTGGGGGGTTGTTTCCGGGAGGGGGTCGGGGTGGGGGGGGCAATAACGTCCACTTGCCTGATTTCTTTGATAGCAGCTTTCTTGGGATAGATTTGCAACTTATTGCGCTGTCGCTTCATGGTCCTCGGTTCTGCTACGTTAAATTTCTTTCCACTGTGGGGTTGCTATGCTTATGCTACTTTCTGGTCCTTTTCACTGTGGGTTTGTTACGCTTATGCTATGTTGTGGCTTCCTTTTCGCACTGGGTTTGTTATGCTTATGCTACGTTGTGGCTTCCTTTTTACTGTGGGGTTGTTACGCTTATGCTACGTTGTGGCGTCCTTTTCACTGGGTTTGTTACGCTTACATTGTGGCTTGTTTTCACATAGGGATTTCTTTTCGTTGCTGCATCTATGGTGCATTTTAGCATTGTGGAATTAATGGAACTCGGTATGTTTTGCAACCTCTCAGTTTAATTCTGGTTGTCGATGAATGTTTACTTGTGGTGACCGCGGCGAAAAGATTAAAAAAAACTGCGTCGCAGACATGATGGGCCAAACATCTTCTGGCACGGAACACAATTCTTACCGCCATTTGAAAAAATGACGAATGAACCTTCTTTTTGGGAGTTTCAACTGCAAAATGTCGAGTTCGTGCTAGCAACATGACCAAACCTGAGGTAAATTCACTACCGTTACAGTACGAAGGGACATCCAAATGTCAAAGTTACAGATCCAACCATGCAAAAACTGGGAATTTTGTATGATGGACTATAGAAAGCAATCATGAAATATCATGAAGACGTTCAAGGCCGCGGGCCTCTTACAGGCGCCGCCACCTTCTTTATGGAATTGGCATTGGGTTGCCCACCCACAGAAGAAAATAACAATTCAATTCTGGAGGAAATTTGATACTGTGCTTGGAACGAAAAGACAAGACACTGGGGTTGGTTTCCTTCAAATCCTCGAACGGAGGGCCGCGCAAACCAAAACCAAGAATAGTCAGATGTGGGTCCGTGGGAGCATGATGCTTATCCATGCTTGCACTGCCAGAACTTACATGGATTTTTACCATCCCGGTATGTGTTGTGATAGCGAAAACATGAAGAACTCCTCGAAATTGTCACAGGCACAAAGGTTTTAGGGTTGTTTCTGACGACAAGTAGACATGATATGGGAAACATGCAGATGTTTCGAAATGCTTCAATTTCTGTGTGTCCAGCTGTTAGTGGTAACGAGGTCCTTTACCTGTGAATACATGTGAGATGTCAAGGAAAAATCCTTCAACCAATGCGTGTCTTCAGACCATCAAATGTCCGATGTTCCGTAGCTATCCGGACTTTAGAAGGCCTTGTTGTTTTCCCCTTTTGATTTGTTATGAAGCAACCAGCATTTGAATTCTATCCCATTCTATCTCTACATTTTGGGGCCTTGGTGTTGCACTCTCTGGTTTCATGTGGTTTCCGTGAACTCGAATCATCGCTGACTGAAGCTGGCCTCGAGGATGTGACCCAATGCTATGCCGGCTTCGGTTTGTACCATGAGGCCACCAATCAGCCACTTGGCGAGGCGATTGCGTCGTTTCACCCAACATCTTTGACTATTTTGAATACCTAGATGTAAGATGATGTAAGATGGAACGTTATTTTTATGGGATTACTGTAGATTATTTTCTAGATGATTCAATCTGTGTTTTGTTGTTCCCCACATTGACGTGTGGGGTTTTTGTTTTTAGTGCTGTATCCGCTCCTTCTCCTCCTCCTCCTCCTCCCGCCTGTCCACAAATCCTCACTCACACATATCTCCCTCACACATACATCACACAATCACACACAGCCTCATTCGCACACACAAGCAATCACTCACTCACTCACTCACACACACACACATCACTCACACTACACATACATCACGCACCCCAATTACACACACCACACAGCACCCCAATTACACACACCACACACTCATCACTCACTCCACTCCACTCCACTCCACTCCACTCACATATCACTCACACGCACACATCCCAGACACAATCACTCGCACACACATCACTCACATCACTCTGCCGGTGGCTTTTGCGTGGCAGGTGCGGCGCTTGGTGCTCTGCGAGCGGTCGGATGGCGTCGCAGGTGCGAGCCGGTGGCTTTTGCATGCCGCACCACTTGGTGCTCTGCAAGGGGTCGGATGTACGCCCTGGCGCCCCTTGCTCTCCGCCGCTCTGCCGGTGGCTTTTGCGTGGCAGGTGCGGCATTGTGCGGCACTTGGTGCTCTGCAAGCGGTCGGATGTATACGCCCTGGTGTCCCTTGGTGTCGTCTGCAAGCGGTCGGATGGCGTGGCAGGTGCGGCACTTGGTGCTCTGCAAGCGGTCGGATGTACGCCCTGGCGTCCCTTGGTGCTCTGCAAAAGCCACCGGCAGAGCGACGGAGACCAAGGGAAGCCAGGGCGTGCATCTGACCCCTGCAGAACCACGCAAAAGCCACCGGCAGAGCGGCGGAGACCAAGGGACGCCAGGTGCGGCACTTGGTGCTCTGCAAGGGGTCGGATGTACGCCCTGGCGTCCCTTGGTCTCCGCCGCTCTGCCGGGGCTTTTGCGTGGCAGGTGCGGCGCTTGGTGCTCTGCAAGCGGTCGGATGGCGTGGCAGGTGCGGCACTTGGTGCTCTGCAAGCGGTCGGATGTACGCCCTGGCGTCCCTTGGTGCTCTGCAAGCGGTCGGATGTACGCCCTGGCGTTCCTTGGTCTCCGCATCATAACCTCACGTCACATGCAACAAGATAAGTATATTTCCGCTTGCATACATTTACATTTATCACTTCACACACACACATACACATACGTATAACATCCGCATGTACATCACATATATTACAAACTGCCTCTTACACCCGGTACACATATCGCTAACACTACCAAAGTGAGACACCTGTACATGCACATGCATTCATACACACAAAAAACCCACCATCACCCCTCCATCACTCTCATACTTCCTCTTCCCTTGTTGCTTTTCTATGCTCAGTCTAAGTCTGGAGAAGTTGTTAACATGTGGGGCTATCCCGTCCTATAATTCCAAGTTCCACCTTTAAAAAAGATGCGGTGTATCCAACGTGAGACAGGATGAGCTCGCATTGCGTCTTGCCTAGTCTGAAAAGGGAACCGCACCCGCCAACCCCAGATTGGTCTTTTCGCAGTAAATCATTAAATTTTCAAATAGATATTGCAAACAACGATGACTTCCATCCGAACATGATCCACAAATGGTGAATGGTCCCGTTGTTTTTTTTTAAGAAGAGGGTCAAGTCCCGTTGAGCCCCCCATCGATAGTTCTTCCCCACCTGCCAGGTGAGGGTTGTTAGATTTTATCAGAGCTGTTCTCCTCCTCCTCCGCCTCCGCATCCTCCTCCTCCTCCTCGTCCTCCTCCGCCTCCTCCTCGCAGTCCAGATCCCAGTGGGCACAGCCGGACCTCAACCGCGAGCTCCAGATCTCAACCGCGAGTTGCAGATCGCAGTGGGCACTGCCGGACCCTCAACCGCGACTTCCAGGTCGCAGTGGGCACTGCCGGACCTCAACCGCGACCTCCAGATCCCAGTGGGCACTGCCGGACCTCAACCGCGAGCTCCAGATCCCAGTGGGCACTGCCGGACCTCAACCGCGACTTCCAGATCGCAGTGGGCACTGCCGGACCTCAACCGCGACTTCCAGATCGCAGGGGGCACTGCCGGACCTCAACGGGAAGAAAAGATGTCAGATAGAATGTCAGAAGATATGCCAGATAGAATGCCAGAAAGAATTTCAGAAAGAATGTCAGAAGATATGCCAGACAGAATGTCAGAAGATATACCAGAAAGAATGTCAGAAGATATGTCAGATAGAATGTCAGAAGATATGCCAGATAGAATGCCACATAGAATGCCAGAAGATATGTCAGATAGAATGCCAGAAGATTTGCCAAATAGAATGCCAGAAGATATGCCAGAACGTATGCCAGAACATATGCCAGAAGATATGCCAGATAGAATGCCAGAAGATATGTCAGATAGAATGCCAGAAGATTTGCCAGTAAGAAAATGTATAAATATCATGGTGGGGATCATTCGAAGTAAAGTAATTTTTTTGAATCATATTATATAAATCCCATTATTTGGCCGGTAACATTGGTGCAGATATTTTACCGTGAGATTCCACATTGGGAAACTGAGAGCGCGACATTTCCCAGGTATGTAGCAGATCGCAAGGATCCCAGCGGCTTGATGTGCAAGGCGGGGGGTCAAAGTCATCCCCCTATGAAATCGGTGGACCCAATTTCATAAATCCAATTCGGGATGGTTGTTATGGTTCATTGTTGGGTTTGCCACATGATTAAACTGAGCATACGGCATACCATGGCATAAACGGCATACCCTTTTTTTAGACACAGCCAGGTGGCATGTGTCTTCCCACTATGGTTTTGTTGGGTCGTTGGAAACGTTTGAAGAGAAAGTTGAAGATTTCCGAAATCGCAGTGACTCGTCCACCAGGACGGAATGTTGGGACCAAAGTGGGTAGCACAGATTGATGCTGCAGGGTTGACCATCCTTTCCCCAAGTAGACCAGTTTGGTGATGTGCTTTGAGGGGTCCCAGTGTGCATCCCGGTGTACCAGCCAGTCAAAACATTGTTGGGCGGGTGTTTTTTGGCTGAAATGTTTTTATCTTCATCAATTATGATGAAGTGTGATCAATCCCCCCCAAGGAAATGATTCAATCTGGTCCATGAAGATTAAGCCTTGAGAAGAATAGAATTTCCTGAAGCAGCAGCCCAGCCCCAGCCAGACCACAATTTTGGAGGCGCAAGTGATTGTTCAGCCGCCAGGCGTGCCCGTCTGGCACCTACTCGGCTGAAGTTCTGGATTCAAAGGGCTCCACGTTTGCGTGCAGCTGGGTTGAAACATGTTGAAATATGTTGAAATATGTTGAAATATCGTGAACTAGGTCCACCGCTCATATCGGACCGTGGTACGACATGGTATTTGTCACATTCTAATTTCAATGGGAAAAATATGGGACCATCAAACAAGTTTTGAAACGCGTAGTTCCATTGAGGGAAATATCTCATGTGGTTTTCCCATTCTAATTTCAAGATGAAACGTGTTTTCCGGCCAGTCAAATTTCTGAATTCGCAGTCATAGGGGGAATTGGACACGGTTTCTTTTCACATAGGAATTGCGTGTTTTTACACATTCCACCTGTCAGGGTTTGCAAGTCAACGGTTTTTCCTTCTGAGCGTTGGAAAGTTGCGTGGTTTTCAGCAATGTTTTCAATGCTGAATAGAACTTGTTTGGTGTGGGGCAGGCATCTCCGACTGTCGGTAGAGTAGACAAATTGAAAGACAAGGTCAGATAAAGCTGGATCAACCCTTCGGCGGCCTGCCACTTTGAGACTGACTGGCTGACTGGAAACTTGTTTCCCAAGAAACGTTTCAACTCTAACCAGGAAGGATCTAGGACTTGTGTTCCAGCGTCCATGTGGTCATGGATGTTCCGAACAAAGACTTTCTGTTGGTGGCACGCCGACTCAAACCTCAAACCCAAACGAAAAGCTTCAGAGCGCCAAGCGCAGTTGCCATCTGCGAAGGCTGTGGTGTTGAACCTCACATGTTTTGATTCAAGCTAGCCAAGACATGTTTTGGGGGCATGGTAACTAACCGTAACTAACCTGGAAAGACACATTGTCATTCCTTACATCCTTTGTGCAATGAGCCAGACATGCGTTAGGCACTTGCCAAGGCACCCTTTATGGACCTTGCTCAAGAGATGGGAACTTCTCGTTTGGAGAAGGAATTCAAGTAAGAACAAGAACGACAAGCACAACCGCTTTAAAAGCTGTCTGGTCTGTTCATTTTCACGGCTTGCATGTGTTGCGTTGCTTGACTTCTCATTGTCCTGTTTGCATGTATGAAACAATCTCAGATTGTATATAGTGTCTTGGTTTTGCTCCGTGAAGTTTCGAATCTCTGTTCAAACACAACTCTACATATAAAACATGTGCCTGCCCCTCCCCAAGTCAGGCACTAAGCAAGAAGCGAGACATGCAATTGCAAAACCTGTCCGTGTTTCAAACATCCAAAAAAGATCAAAAAAGATAAATGCTCTCAGCAAATAAGGCTGTCACAGAAGAAGACATTGAAGACGCAAGTTCCAAGACAACGCGCTTATAGCGTAGCATCATCTTCAAGACACAAGTCTAAGTGCCACGTACGTTAACACACTCACCCGCCCCTCACACCCTGGTGACAAGGCGCAAGTTCCAAGACAACGTGCTGTAGCGTAGCATCATCTTCAAAACGCAAGTGCCAGGTACGTTAACACACCCGCCCACCCCTCACCCCCTGGTGACATGACGCAAGTACCAATACAACGTGCTCGTAGCGTAGCATCATCTTCAAAACGCAAGTGCCAGGTACGTTAACACACCCACCCACCCCTCACCCCCTGGTGACATGACGCAAGTACCAATACAACGTGCTCGTAGCGTAGCATCATCTTCAAAACGCAAGTGCCAGGTACGTTAACACACCCGCCCACCCCTCACCCCCTGGTGACATGACGCAAGTTCCAAGACAACGTGCTGTAGCGTAGAGTGCCAGGTACGTTAACACACCCGGCCACCCCTCACCCCCTGGTGACATGACGCAAGTTCCAAGACAACGTGCTCACAGCGTACATCATCTTCAACACGCAAGTGCCAGGTATGTTAACACACCCGCCCCCCCTCACCCCATGGTGACATGACGCAAGTTCCAAGACAACGTGCTTATAGCATAGCATCATCTTCACAAGACGCAAGTGCCAGGTACTTTAACATACCTGCCCACCCCTCACCCCCTGGTGACATGACGCAAGTTCGAAGACAACGTGCTTATAGCGTAGCATCATCTTCAAGTCTAAGTGCCAGGTACGTGAACACATCCGCCCACCCCTCACCCCCTGGTGACATGACGCAAGTTCCAAGACAACGTGCTGCAGCGTAGCATCATTTTCAAGTAGAAGAAGCCAAAAAGCAGTAAAAACCCACGAGCTGTATCGAGCTGTTGCGGGCGGTGGCCTAACTACCCAGGAGTCGTCAGTGGGTTAGTGTGAACCACCAAGTAGGCCCTGTTGGCGCGGAAGATTCCAGGGAAGCTCCCAAAAAACTAGGCAACCGGTTGACTCGGCGCCCTTGCAAGGGTGACGAATTTGAAATTCTGATTTTTGAGGCTAAGAGACAAAATGCTGGTATTTGCAGGAGTCGTCAAAAAATGTTTGCAACATGGACATTCATTTCGATTGGCAGGCGTGTGACTCAAGAGTGAAAATGTGCGTTTCGCCTGCGCGGTGACTCGATTTTGCTCTTCAAGGGTCAAGAAAAAACATTAGAAATTTTTGATTTTCAATCATCCGAATCATATCAGGGCATATCAGGGCGACATTCACTCTTCCAGTTCTTTCCTCTTCTCGACGCTAGCGGTGCCAGAGCACTTGTGGCAATGCAGAAGCCACAGTCTGCAACAAGGCAGCGTTGTGACGCCATGTCCAGCTGTAGGCCCAAGTGCACCTTTTTTTGGTACACGTTTTGTTTTTCCCCACCTGCCAGGTGAGGGTTGTTAGATTTTATGTCAGTTGCCTCCTCCTCCTCCTGCTCCTCCTCCTGCTCCTCCTCCTGCTCCTCCTCCTCCTCTCCTCCTCCTCCTCGTCCTCCTCGTCGTCCTCGTCGTCCTCGTCGTCCTTGCTCAACTGCGATCCGCGATCCACAGTGTTCGCTGCCGGACCTCAACCACGACCATCCACGCCCAGTGTTCCCTGCCGGACCTCAACCACGACCATCCGGCCCAGTGTTCCCTGCCGGACCTCAACCACGACCATCCACGCCCAGTGTTCCCTGCCGGACCTCAACCACGACCATCCCGCCCAGTGTTCCCTGCCGGACCTCAACCACGACCATCCGCGCCCAGTGTTCCCTGCCGGACCTCAACCACGACCATCCACGCCCAGTGTTCCCTGCCGGACCTCAACCGCGAGTATCCACGCCAAGTGTTCCCTGCCGGACCTCATGTAGGAAGATAAAATGTCAGATAGAGTGCCAGAAGATTTGCCAGGTAGAATGCCAGAAAATATGCCAGATATGCCAGATAGATATGCCAGAAGATATTCCAGAAGATATGCCAGATAGAATGCCAGAAGATAGTCAATATATGCCAGAAGATATGCCAGATAGAATGCCAGAAGATATGCCAGATAGAATGCCAGAAGAATGCCAGAAGATATGCCAGATAGAATGCCAGAAGATTTGCCAGATAGAATGCCAGAAGATATGCCAGATAGAATGCCAAATAGAATGTCAGAAGATATGTCAGATAGAATGCCAGAAGATATGCCAGAAGATATGCCAGAAGATATGCCAGAAGATATGCCAGATAGAATGCAAATAGAATGTCAGAAGATATGTCAGGTAGAATGCCAGAAGATGTGCCAGTAAGAACATGTATAAATGTCATGGTGGGGATCACACGAAGTAAAGTAATTTTTGTGGAGCATCGACGGAGGTCGCCATTTTTTCAAATGTTTCCATGTTCCATCCATTTGTTGGGTACCAGCAATTATCCCACAAACGACCTCGAAAATGATAAGTCTTAGTCTTAGTAAAGATCTTTTGGGTGATATTTTGTTTGTGGTTGACTTGGGCCAACTTGAACCTTTTGTGGGGATAATCTTTGACACCACTGACAGCATGTGCAACGTTTGCATCTTCCGTAACGTAAAGGAAGTGCTCGTCAGGGACGTTAATACACCCCCCCACCCCCCACCCCCACCCCCCCTGATGATCATACGACAGCATGCGCAACGTGTGCATCTTCCGTAACGTAAAGGAAGTGCTCGTCAAGAACGTTAATACACCCCTCCCACCCCCCACCCCCACCCCCCCTGATGAGACAGCATGTGCAACATGTTAAAAACTCAAAAAAATCAAATCCTATACCCCCATTTCCGCAAGCCTCATTTTTGAAATTTGCAACCCTTCCAAGGGATCGTAAATGGCACATCTCAAAATTGGCAACCCTTCCAAGGGCGCCGTATCAGCCGCATGCCAAAAACTACTATGATAATATGGCTGCACATTGTTTGTTTCCAAGATTTGACCTAAAAGATCCAAAGAGTATCAGTATCAACATTTGGGACATGTTGAAGTTGGTCTTGCAGCTGTGCCGGTGTTTATCATCTAAACTTCCCGGGCAACGCTGCCAGTTTTTCGCCATGATCCGCCAAGGCAAACCCTGCGCAGTCGGAACTGCACAACCATCTGGTGCCTTGGCCCAGTATGGCCCAGTTGTGGTGGAGAACAGTTCATCCTCCACTATTATATATAATATTATTAATGTGGTAAAGATTGGTAAGCACAATCTTAAAATATCTTAAACCTCCATTGGGAATGGCTGATTGTTGGGTTTACCATGGTTTACCATTAATTCTACATTGTTCATCATGGATCGCGCTTCGACAGCTCCAACAATAAAGTTACAGTGAAGTCGAACATGTGGAGAATTCGATTCTCATAATATTCTGTTTTTTTAGGGGACCGCTGCGGAAGAATCTGCTTGGAACATCTTGGAACCCTGTTGATCTGGTTTGTTTGAAACTCATCCATTGAATATGTTCGACATTACCGTCAAAAGCCATGGGACCGTACCAGGGGGGCAGACAGTCGGTTGTAACTTTAATTCCAAATAGGGAACTATGTCAATGGCGACATCGATGTTTTTTTGCCGTTTCAGGTTCTGTGAACACAGAGCAACTTGAAATCATTGCATTGATTTGTGTGAATTTACTATATATATAATTACATGTACAATTATATATATATATGTATGTATAGATATGATTCATTCTCACCTTGGAATGTGGGGAATGTTAACATCCCACCCCACCCCACCCCACACTTTGTTCAACGTGTATGTGTGCCAGTGTTTGTGTGCCATTCTTGCCTTGCAAGTGTGGGGGAAGGGTAACATCCCACCCCACCCCACCCCACCCCACACTTTGTTCCACGTGTATGTGTGCCAGTGTTTGTGTGCCATTCTTGCCTTGCAAGTGTGAGGGAAGGGTAACATCCCACCCCACCCCACCCCACCCCACACTTTGTTCAACGTGTATATGTGCCAGTGTTTGTGTGCCATTCTTGCTTTGCAAGTGCCAGGGAAGTTAACACCCCACCCCACCCCACACTTTCTTCAAAGTGTATGTGTGCCAGTGTTTGTGTGCCATTCTTGCCTTTCAAGTGTGGGGGAAGGGTAACATCCCACCCCACCCCACCCCACACTTTCTTCAAAGTGTATGTGTGCCAGTGTTTGTGTGCCATTCTTGCTTTGCAAGTGCCAGGGAAGGTTAACACCCCACCCCACCCCACACTTTGTTCAACGTGTATGTGTGCCAGTGTTTGTGTGCCATTCTTGGTTTGGGAACGTTACCATCCCACCCCAGCCCACCCATTTTCTTGTTTGGATCGACAAGGGGCTCGAGGCGCAACTGATCAATTTTTCGAGTCGCAAGTGACATAAATGAGATGTAAGTGATGCGGAGTCGCAAGTGACAAATTTTCGGAGTCGCAAGTGACAGCCCCGCCTACCAGGGTCCCGGGATGCCATTTGGAGCTGATGCATGTTTGCTTTTAACCTCCCCATTTGCGATGATGCTTCTCAATTAACTTGTATTTAGCATATTCAACACGGCATTTACAACATGCTAAGGCCACCCGGCAGTTCTTGAAAGTCATTGACTCAAGTACTCAAGTTGCCCTTTTTGATCCCTTTTTACCCTGTCATATGTCCTCCGGTATCATCCGGGGCCGGGGTTGCTTAGCCCCGGGGCCGAGGTGCCGCTTTAGCCTGCGATCTCTGTCCACCCGGGGAGCACCAGGACGAGGAGGGCAGCAGCAGCTGCAAAAGATGTGGTATCGGTGACTCGGAAATTCCGTGGTGACCAGGATGGGGGCACCAAAAAAAAATTATCTTATCATATATGTGATAAAATATTCATTATGTATATATATATATACACATATATCATTATGTATACCATTACACATATCATATTATATATATCATTACATCATTATATATAATTATATATCATTACATCACTATATATATATATCATTATATATCTTTAAATAATGATATATATATATATATACATGTATGTGTGTGTGATGATATATTTTGCAATATCTATCCATATATATTTACACATACGTTAACATATGCATATATATATATGTATTTATATTTGTATTTATTTATTATACGTATACGTACTTACCAATTAGAAGTGGGAAACTTGGTTTGTTGACAACCCCGTTTAGACCATGATGTCATTTCTTTGTCGTCACCTTCGGTCAGACCTGCTCCAAGGACTCCTTGCCAGGTGGGTTACGATGACAGAGAAAAACACATCAACACACGTATTTCCCCTGCATCAAAAGGGTTTAGGCACTATATATACATATATATCTATAGGTGCGTGCGTGTGTGTGTGTGTGCGATATGTGCTTTTGAATTTGTAATCATTCCGGAAGATCTGGAAGTTGTTAAACGCCAACACGTTCCAAAACCAGTTCGAAGGAAAGATATCTGCACAACTACAGTATTTTCACTTCGCCCTTTGCGCATGTTGGCATGTTCAGCAATTGATTTAAAAAAATGATGGTTTCGACATGATTGCCTGTGAGCTACGCTTCAAAGTCCCATGTGACCCAGTTGTCTCTTGCTGTATCATTTCCAAATCTGTCGAATCTTTGCCCATCAAAATGATCACTATGAACGCTTCCAGCTTTCGGCAATAGATTTTACCGTCCTATTATCCCAGCCATACAAAAGTATTATCCCAGCCATATGAATGTTTCGCAAACGTGTATCCCTCCAAAACGATTGATTTTCCAATTTAACACCATACGAAAAATTTGCATTTGAACTTCCCCCTTCCTCAGAATCCATCAGAACAATCCATGTTTTTTCCACCCAACATGTCCGACCAAGGTCAGTACCAGCACCAAAAAGGTCAAGAGAAGTGTTTGGTGTGTCCACAAGGTACCACCACACCAGGTCTGAGTTCCAGTACGCTTGAGGCAGGGCGCCACGGGCGCCACTGAAATTCGCATGTTGGATGTATGGAATACCCTTTGGTAATTTAACATAGCTATGGATAGATATGGAACATGGCCATTTATAGATGATTTACCTATCAAAAACCGTATTCAGCATGGTGATGTTCAATAGCTATGTTAAATTACCGGAGGGTATGGAGCTGAAAACCATGGAAAACAGCGCCGTTGATTTTCCAGAAGACATAGCTGGCATAGCTGAGATTCATGACTTCTTGATGTTGATCAAGGATGATTAAGGATGCTTGGGTTTAGGGCACCGTTCAAGCGATGTCAGGTCCTTTCAATATTTATTCATATTTATCCTAAGTGGATTCAAAGCACCAAGCCTGAAACATCCTGAAACTATCTCCCTTTCTTGGACGGCTTGGGGACGCCCCACGAGACGTTCCACCAGGACTGCGGTTGCGCGAAGGACACGATCGACATCGGGACGGCGGTGCAACCGGAATGCGTGGCTTGCGGCGAAGGTCTGTACTGCCCTTTTGCTGCTACCTTGGAAGGCTTGAAGACAGGCAATGCCACCAAGAGTGCCCTGGCGCGAAGGCCAGATGTATGGTAAGATATGGATGGATATGGCACTGCTGGGTAGCTGAAATATCCTGACATTGCAAGCCGAAGTATAGTTTCAGCATGTGTCAAGCACGATTGATGAATTTCACCCTTTATTTGACATGATGACGCTAAACAACAACTGTTTTCCATGGGTTTGAAGCCACCAGCCAGATCATGTAGTACATACCAATATCCTACGTGCAGTACCTGAGATTCTCCTGAAATTGGTTGGCCCTTCTGGGGTTTCTGCGGTTTTCTGTGCCGCATCGCCTCCCTGTTTCCAAGGTCATTTGGAAGTCCCCCGACGCTTGGCTTTGTTTTCATTTTGGGATAGTCACCCTGGGAATTGCTGTTAGTTCCGGGCTACCATGGGCTACCCCATTTTTTGGCCAGTAAAACAGAACCACCGATGGGAGTGAATAACAGCCTATGACGATTACGACTAAATTATGATGATTATGATGCTGTGTGCCTGTTTCTGGCGTTGGGATCCTCACTAAACACATGTGGGACATTGCCCTAGCAGAACAGGTAGATGATTTTAGATGGGTTGCGATGGCTGCAGCCATCAGTTTCGCGTCAATGAACAAACTATATCATTGGAGTGCGGCCTTCCAATGTTGCTGGAAGATGATTTTGCTCTTGGTACAAGTAGTGGCAACCTTTTTGACGAACATGTTCTATTTTGCATTATTTGAAATGATTTGGCTGGAGCTATGTTGCAGGATCTTGCAGCAGACCAGGAGGATCTGTATGTGAGAGCTACCTTTGCCAGTTGGCTCGTGGTTTTGAATAATGAATGTATTTACTGTAGTTATATATGTTACATATATGTTATATATAATTATATGTGTTACATACATGTTATATATATATATGTTACACATATAAAAATATCTATCTATCTATCTATCTATCTATCTATCTATCTATCTATCTATCTATCTATCTCTCTCTCTCTCTATCTATCTATCTATCTATCTATCTATATATATATATATATGCTTTCCGTATTTACAAATGTATAAATATATACATACACCCTGGGGGTCTAAAAAACTATTTTAACAGGCAGCACATGTTTCCCAGCAAACTTCGACATCATGCACGTGGGCGGACATTCAACTCTTTCCACATTCAACCTGGTGATGTCCAAACTGATCCCCCTCAAAAGATCCAAAAATTGGCTATGGACATCGGTTCCCTCACGGTGGGCATGATCATGCCTAAGAATTGCTGTTTTGCATCCAACTGGTCACATGAGAAACATATTGTCTTAATATGTCTTAAGGGTTGCAGCAGGCCATTTCAAAATAAGCAATTGTTCACAGTGATTCAGGCCATTTTAGGGCCTATGCCTTTCACGCAAATAAATGGTCTTTCGCGGTCTGAAACAGTCGTTCACGTTTTTTCCCGGCTGTTTCACGTTTTTTTCACATTATGTGTCGGCCCACATGTTGATTTGCGATCTCATTCCTGTCTACCGATCGGCAATCCCATTCCTTTGGCTCACTGACTCCCAAGTCAAGAGGAACGTGTTCATGATTCCCATGCCAGACACCATACTTTGCAGGTGTCCATGTAACGTGATTGATTCAGATGGGTTGAAATGTTTATTCCTTTCGATAATGTCACTGACTCCCAATTCAAGAGGGAACTTTCGTGAATTTCATGACCAACTCCACACTGAAAGTGTCCATGCCACCTGATTAGTTCAGATTGGTTGGGCCAGTGTGGATCCATGTATACCCATGCATGTCCAATGGGCTTAAACGGTCGCCGATGCACTTAAATAGTCTTTTCCCGGAGACTATTTGAACAATAGTCCTGGACACTTGCGGAATATACATATTTTATATAATACATGCTATTTATATATATATAAGTTATGAATTTAGATTTCGTGAATATCGAAATTTAGATATGTATCACCTTTCCATTCCTGGGATTGTCCATGCCATTGATGTGGCCTCAGCTCCGGTTTGTCCCGTAGCATCGGCCATAGAAACGGGAGCATCAACATCAGTATCGCTTTTTTGCGAAAATCCTACATTCAGCAGGTAACTGAATCATGGAATTAGATACTTCTATTTTGTAATATGATAAGATGGAAAATCAAAGATATGAAAAATGTTGGAAAAGACGATGTCATCATGCAGCGTTTTGCCGAGGTATCATGGCAGGCTATCACGGTACGGTGCACCGGCCGCTGGAGCTCTTCAAATGTCATTTGGAACGATGCCCGGGCGGCCAACCTGGGCAATGTGGCAGCGGTTTGCAAGGTGGGATGCGTCAGATGGCTGTGTTTCTGTATGGGGTACACTGCAATACTCCCAGCATGCCCATTCCAATAGAGAATGATGAGGAAATCATGATAAACCAGTGGGGAGAGAGAAGTGGCCTAGACAAAAAGATATGTTTGTCATTGCTTGTCACATTTTGTAGGAATCCTCGCCCCCTAACATTGAAAGTTGAGCAATTTGATTCGATATAGTTCAATATTTTATACCCTCTGGTTATTTAACATAGCCATGGAAAATCACCATTTTTAATAGGTAAACCATCTATCAATGGGCCATTTTCCATGGCTATGTTAAATAACCAGAGGGTACATTAGTTTCAAACTGACAAGCGTCTCCAGGGATTGGATCCTGCTCCCCCTCAGGTCTCCCGTGCTCCGAATGCCGAGAAGGAGAGAGTTGGGACGGCAAGTCACTAGACCTTTCAGCGTTTCAGCGTTGCACGCCAAAGGTTCCAAGACACTCAAAGCATCCCCTGTAAGATTTTTTCAAGATAGATTCAACATGATTCAACAGACAGCAAAACTATGATCTAATCATGGGCATTAGTTAAACAAACACGAGCTGAATCTAACCAGTTGGTTAACCAGTTGGTTAACTATGGTCCATGGTTAGGTTTCAACACATTTGGTGCATAGCCCCAGACCAAGGCAATGCGGAGCTTGTTCCAGCTGGCTGGTGTCTTGGCGTTTCGAGTTTAGCTAGCAAAACACTACCCTCTGGCTATTCAACATAGCTATGAAGAAAGGTCTATGTATAGAGGATTTATGATTATTTAATTTATCTATCAAAAATGGTGATTGTCCATAGCTACGTTAAATAACCAAACGGTAAGTGAAAATCTGAGAATCATCTACTGTGCAAAAAAATATGGAATCAACGGCAATCATCTGTAGTTTTATGAGAAATTGTGAGCTACAGGCTGGAGGTACTAGTACCAATGGTTTTTGCATTTAAGCTTCATTTTATCCTCATTCAGAAACATCATTCTTTTGCTATCAAAATCAATCCTCATTTTATCCTCATTTGGACACATCATGGTTTCTGCTATCAACATGAATTCCTTTTTTAACCTCATTTGGAAACCTCATGTTTTTTCTGTCAAAATCAATTCTCATTGCATTCTTATTCGGAAACCTGAATCTTTTTGGTGTCAATATCAAACCCCACAATTCCTTGTTTTCATTCAATCTTGTTCAGTTTCTGTCTTGTTTCCCAAGTGCGCGTTTTCTCCTCTACCTCTAGGTGTTCAGCCTGCTTGTTTCTTATTGTAATGACTTTCCTTGGGGCGCGTCTTATTCCCCACCTGTCAGGTGAGGGTTGTTAGATTCTATGTCAGCTGGCCCGCCTCCTACTTCTCCTTCTCCGCCAGACCTCAACTGCAAGCTCTAGATCGCAATGTTCCCCGCCGGACCCGAACAGCAACCTCTGGATCAGAGTGATCCCCGCCGGACCTCAACTGCAAGCTCTAGATCGCAGTTTTCCCCGCCGGACCCGAACAGCAAGCTCAGGATCAGAGTGATCCCCGCCGGACCTCAACTGCAATCTCTAGATCGCAGTTTTCCGCGCCGGACCCGAACAGCAAGCTCAGGATCAGAGTGTTCCCCGCCGGACCCCAGCAACAACCTCTGGATCAAAGTGTTCCCCGCCGGACCTCCACCGCCAAGCTCCGGACCAGAGTGTTTCCCACGGGACCTCCACCGCAAGCTCCGGATCAGAGTGTTCCCCGCCGGACCCCAACAGCAACCTCTGTATCAAAGTGTTCCCCGCCGGACCTCAACCACGAAGAATCTCCAAGGATAGATATACCAGATAGAATGCCAGATCCAGATAGGATGTCAGAAAATATGTGGGATCAAATGTGAATGCCAGATAGGATGTCTGTAAAATATGTTTAAAAAAATCGCTTGGTGGGGATCACTCGACCAAAAGGATTTTTTTTGTGCTACAAGCTTTTTCGTGAACAAGAAACCAAAATCGTTTTTGAACGAGGGGCATCATAATAATTTCATGCGTCGACAAAATGGTAATAACAAATGTAGTTTTCTGCTAAACTGGCGAGACATCATCATTTAACGTTTGGTTTCTCCCATAATCATTTTTTAACCTTCACTGGCGCATCACTTTTTGACCGACGCATTAACATCATTAACTGACAATGATATTTTCATTACCTACGCACAAAGTTTTCAGAATTAGGGCAAAATGAGGAATGAGGATTTGGCGAGGTTCCAGAATTAAAACTCTATGAGGAGCATGTTACAGGATGTTTTGGCGTTCTAGAATGAAGGTTAACTGAGGAAGGATGGTTTCATGAGGTTCCATAGCGAGAATTAAATGAGGAATGAAGTTTTGGTGAAGTTCCAGAATGAGGATTAAATGAGGAAGGGGATTTGGTGAAGTTCCAGAATGAGGATTAAAAAATGATGCTTTCCAATCTGGGGCCCGCAGAAATTCTCAGAACTATAGTTATAACCTGTTTTAAAACTGAGAATCATTTGTAGTCACCGCTGTTTGTCTTTCTACCAAACTAGATCAAACGACCGCCTCATTTTTGTTGACTGACTTGGTTTTTCCCAGTTCCGCCCTGCGCGCACACCAGAAAAGGTTCGCTGGTGCACGTGATATTCCTTCGTCCACAAGCTGATGATGATAACAATATAATAGTAATAGTATAGTAATAACAATCACAATAATCATATTCATCCTTCGGGCCGCTTCACCAGGGTGCCAGGCCGTGATCAGTGCCGAGGTACTCGGATGGGTGACGGTTGGCTTTGCGGCACTGTTGGCGCTGCCCGCCATGTACTACATCAACAAGCGAAGCGCTGCTTGGTGGCGCCAAAATTGGATAGATGTTGGAAATGTTACATTGGAACAATGACATGCAGTACTTAGTGCAAATATCTGACATGCATGCTGGCAAGACCAACTGGCTGGACATACTAAAGAGAAGGCTCGCCAAACGTTTCAATCCTTCAATGTTTCATTCCCTCACCTATTCATTCTTCAATATGGAACCCTTGAAAGAAAAGTCTGAAACTGAGCATGTTTCAAGTCTCTTGTGAAGCCTGTTAGGTGATAGAACGATACCATGGCCAAGAGACATGGAATATTAGTCTCACAATTCTTAACCTCAGTGAAAGGAAGAAGGAATTGCATACAGTACTTTCATGTACTTTCGGGCAGGCCTCCAAAAAGGAACAGGTTTTATGAATGGTTAGTTTGGGATGTTTTTGATGGCCCCACGCCTTCAAATTTGTATCAGCATTGGTTCTTTTGAACTTTTGTTTTCTAGTGGTGGGTTGGTTGAAAGAGTGGGCTAACCCCTGTTCACAACTAACAGATTAATTACTGCAATGATGATGCATGCTATGCCAGACCAGCCGGTTTTTCCTCAAAGGACATCATTGGTTTGTATACTGCAAGCTTGTGACGATGACATATCCTAGCTTTCCACCTGTCTTGCACAGGATTACCACGGGCTGTCTCAAAATTTCGACTCCAGAAGGGAAAAACCAACCATGGAATTTCTCATCAGTTTCCCTGGCCCCCTCAGGGCGGGATCCTGGGAGGTGTGAGGCAGCTTCCAGGCTGCAGTGCCCAGGCGTCCGCCACAGCGAATTTGAAGCAGACGGCCATGATCTGCTTCAATATGATCGTATCGCTGGCGCAGGTTTGCGCATTGCTTGGCATGATGACGATTCAGTGGCCAGGTACCTCGGCTAGAGACTTGAGAGTTGAGGCAGGTTATGATCATAATGAAGTTGTTATGTTTAGAATATTGAAAATATGTTTGGAATATTTCCCCTCGCAAAAGAAAATATCCAGACATGAGACCCCAAGCAGTGTTGAGGAGAACGTATACTGACAAGAGCTTTTCACCAGGGCCTCATTCCAGGATCGTAGGACCTTGTAGCAGTGTGGCAGATCTCGCAAGGTCTTTTTTACATTTTTTTTACCAGAACCTCCTGAGAGCATCCCACAAGAGCTTTTTATACAAGCACCTCTGATACAGGGCATCTTGAAACAGAACATAGTTTTGGAAAAAACAACATGCTTATTAGTTACTGGGTCAAAGTGGTAACTTATGCCGCGGTCATCTTCTTGTGCCGCAAACGGTGTACCGTTGGGAAGTCCATGATATACATGTCATTCTTGCTGGATGAATCAATTGTTTATGGCATTGATTTTTCTAACACTTTACAGGGGCACACATGTTTTTGAGACATATTCTTCTTGAGATAGAAACTCATGGGGATGGCTTCTCTATAGTTTGACTCGCACAGAAGAGAGAACAGTAGAAGAGAAGAGTAGAGTAGAAGAGACTATATACAGAAGAGTAGAGAAGAGAATCGAATTGAAGAGTGGAAGTGATTAGAGAGGCCTAGAGCAGAGAAGGGAAAAGTGGAAAAGATCCCTGCTGCCTTGCCTTGCAAAATCCAGATCTCGTACAGATCTCGTAAAGACCTCGTAAGGATCTCTTAAAAATAACGCAATGAGAATGACATGTAGAACTCCTGGTCTTCTAGAGGTCAAGTTGATGGTGTGCCATGCGGTTTGCAACGCTTTGTGTCAGGTTTAAGACAGATAAACGGTACAAAGCGTTGCAGTCCGCATAGGAACTTCATGAAAACAATGTGCACATACATGGATCGGCAAAGTGATCGGCTGCAGAAAAGAAAACTGTTACCTGAGTACTTGGATGTACTCGGTGTGCCAATGGGGAAAACCATCATGGGTGACATTCTTAGAGATTAAATATGTTGTTCCGACAATGGGAATTACATCTGAGAACTTGGGTTGATAGAAAACAATTTGTAGGTGTGCCATGCGTTCCTTGACATTTGGGGTGAGGTCAAAGAATTCACGAACTGATGTAAAATGTACCAAATCCCTTAGGAAAATAACAAACCAATCCAAAAACCTGTCCGTGAGGGCCGGTGTGCCATGGTGATTTGCACATGGCGTAAGTTCTTGGGGTCGTGGGGTAAGCGGTGTGCCATGCGGTGGGGTAAGTTCATAGATTTTGGGGCAAGTTACCCCCGGACTCGTAATACTCGTACTTAAATCGCTTCGTGAGTTCACCTGAAGGTAACATCCATTCGGAGTTTGCTGGATGTTGATCATGTCCGTTCCACAATGGTATATGACAGATTTGGGGGTGAACATATAATCGAAGGAAGTTTAGAAGTCAAACTTCCGACAATATGGACAAATCAAAAGCAGAGGTGGGAAGAGTCAGAGAAGAGAAGACAAGAAAAAAGAATATCAAAAAAGAGAAAGTCTCAGAAGAAAGAAGATCCAGGTGCGCGAAAAGGTAGGAAAGTCGCGAAACACTGTGTTTTTCCAATGATTTGTGGCTCTGGAGGGTCGAAAAGTAGGCTCGCTAAAGCGGCGGGTGCGGAGCCAGCTGGCCAGATGAGAGATGAAAAATTGCACGCCGTTGTGGTGCGAAGCACATTTCTAAGTCAAAATGTACAAAGCACAGCAACATCGGACCACTTTGTGGAAGTTGTGACGTCGATAAGTGCATGCCGTTGTGGCGCGAAGCACATTTCCAAGTCAAAATGTACAAAGCACACCAGGTTCGGACAATGTTCGGACCACTTTTGGAAGTTGAGATGTCGAAAAAGTGCACGCTGTTGTGGCGTGAAGCACATTTCGAAGTCAAAATGCGCAAAGCACACCAGCTTCGGAGCACTTTTGGAAGTTGAGATGTCGAAAAAGTTGTGGCGCGAAGCACATATCCAAGTCAAAATGTACAAAGCACCTCAGCTTCGGACCACTTTTTGACGTTCAGATGTCGTTTCGCGTGGCAGGTGCAAGGGATTGTGCACCTTGTCAGAAGTGAGCAAAAATCGTGAGGGTTTTGTAGCATTTCCGAAGACATCCAAAAACGATGGCAGGCGTGGGACATTTGAAGAGGATCTGCAAAGATGCATTTTCCGTGGCAGGCGCAGTACAAGAGACATGGTCATCAGAGATGTTAGGAGGTCAGGGCTCAGGGCGCTGATTTCCTGAGAGGGGTTGCATTTTGGAGCATCAGATCTTCAGGTTTGCTGAGATATCTGAGATGATTCTGCATGACAGGTGCAGCACTTCGTATGACCTTGCATCACTTTTTCAAGGCAGGCGCGGTACTTTAGACAGGAGGAGTGGAAAAATCGCAAAAACGCTTGGTACGAGGCCACCATTTTTGAAGGAAGTCTCGCAGAATTGCTTCGTTTTTGATGTTGTCAACTTTGAAAATTGAGGGAGTCTCGCAGAATCGTTCGTTTTTGACGTTGTCAAGTTCAAAAATTGAGGAAGTCTCGCAGACTTGCTGCGTTTTTGATGTTGTCAAGTTCAAAAACTGAGGAAGTCTCGCAGAATAGCTTCGTTTTCAAGCGTGCAGATAGACAGACAGACAGACAGACAGAGAGAGAGAGATAGATCGATCGATAGATAGATCGATAGATTGATAGATAGAGAGATAGATAGATAGATAGATAGATAGATGGATAGATAGATAGATTAGATCAGATCAGATTAGATTAGATTAGATAGATTGATAAGAAAGAAAGAAAGAAAGATAGATAGATAGATAGATAGGTATAGATAGATAGGTATAGATAGATAGATAGATAGATAGATAGATAGATATAGAGAGAGAGAGAGGGAGGGAGGGAGGTAGGTAGGTAGGTAGGTAGTCAGAGAAAGAGAGAGAAAGAGAGAGAAAGAGAGAGAAAGAGAGAGAAAGAGAGGAGACCTCAACCACCTTTCGGTTCATCAGTGGATTCGCACTGCCATCCGTGAGTCACGGCCAACCTCTCCTGTAGGCTTTATATTTTTGAAGCTTCCGCCACCGCCTTGTTCGGTACTACTGGTATACACGACATTTAAATATGTGGAGGGCGGGCCAGACCGCGAGGCCCCGGAGGTAGTATGAAATACCAGTTCGTATATTTAAATGTAGTTGCAGTATGTTTAAATTAATTGGATTCCGTATGTTTACATGGCTGGGCGGGCCAAGGAAAACCTTCCCGGAGGTAGTCTAAAATACCTGCTCGTATATTTAAAATTCCGTTTATTTAAATGTAGCTACCGTATATATATATATATATTCTTCTGTGTGCGTGTGTGTCCATTATTGTATCTCCCTAAAACGGTCGGTTTGAAAACTTGTATACCACCATCATGTTGTCGCTTCAACGGATTTGTTTACGCAATGAAACGTTCTCCAAGGCGTTTTCAATGAGATGACTTCGGGAAGTCAAGCTGCTGGTCATTGTGCGGGTCATGGGATGTCACGGCAGTTCGCAAGGATTCCTTGGTATGTATTCATGCTGCACATATACATAACTGGTTGGCGGTTTGGAACATGAATTTTATTTTCCATATATTGGGAATAGTCATCCCAACTGACTTTCATATTTTTCAGAGGGGTTGAAACCACCAACCAGATGCATATTTGTATATATTCATGTATTTACTTATGTATTCAAATTATGATACCATTGTTTAGTTTATAGCTGCATATGTGATTTGTTGGATTTGGTTTTTAACTTGAACAACTATATATCCCGGTTTATGGCCAAACCTCCAAACCGCCATGACAGTACTTAGGAAAACAACCTTTTGTTGCAGATGTGTGGGTGGCATAAAATGTTAACTGCTTGGGTTCTAACACTATACTGTATGAACATCAGGAAATGGATTCCAACTAATCAATTGCACGCATGTTCTGATCATTATGACGCAGGTTGTATCGGATATGCTCTGGCAACCAAACATGGCAGTGGACAAGCCACCATTCAATTCCATAATTTTCCCATTTAAAAGCGGCTTCCGAGGTGCTACTACTTGACCTGGAATCCACCCATGTTGCCTGCATTGGAGGCCGGTGATTGGAAGCATGGCTATGCTAGAAGCATTTAGAATCATTGACATCAGAAAACATGTTTGTGGTCAACCTCAAACTTGTTGTTCATCTGCGTTTGTATTTACATGTGCTCTCTCTCCCTCTCCCTCTCCCCTCCCCCTCCCCCTCTCTCTCTCTCTCTATCTCTCTCTCTCTCTCTCTTCTCTCTCTCTCTCTCTCTCTCTCTCTTCTCTCTCTCTCTCTCTCTCTTCTCTCTCTCTCTCTCTCCGAAAATGAATGCTCACCGAAGGAAGTTTAGAAGTCAAACTTCCGACAATATAGACAGATGAAAAGCAGAGATGGGAAGAGTCATGGAAGAGGAGAGAAGAAGAAAGAAGATCAAAAAAGAGAAAGTCTCAGAAGAGAGAAGGTCCAGGTGCGCGAAAAGGTAGGAAAGTCGCGAAACACTGCGTTTTTCCAATTGTTTGTGGCTCTGGAGGGTCGAAAAGTAGGCTCGCTAAAGCGGCGGGTGCGGAGCCAGCTGGCCAGATGAGAGATTAAAAATTGCACGCCATTGTGGCGCGAAGCACATTTCGAAGTCAAAATGTGCAAAGCACACCAGCTTCGGAGCACTTTTGGAAGTTGAGATGTCGAAAAAGTGCACGCCGTTGTGGCGCGAAGAACATTTCCAAGTTAAAATTGTAAAAAACTCACGGGTTCGGAGCACTTTTGGACGTTCAGATGTCGTGCAAGGGATTGTGCACCTTGTCAAAAGTGAGCAAAAATCGTGAGGGTTTTGTAGCATGTCCAAAAACGATGGCAGGTGTGGGACATTTGAGGAAGACCTGCAAAGATGCATTTCCCGTGGCAGGCGCAGTGCAAAAGACATGTTCATCAGAGCTGTTAGGAGGTCAGGGCGCTGATTTCCTGAGAGGGGTTGCATTTTGGAGCATCAGATCTTCAGGTTTGCCGAGATGATTTTGCGTGACAGGTGTAGCACTTCGTATGACCTGGCATCACTTTTCCGTGGCAGACGCAATATTTTAGACAGGTGAGGTGGATTGGAAAAAAAGCAAAACGCATTGGTACAAGGCCGTCAGCTCTGCACTCAACTTTCCATTTTCGATGGAAATCTTACAAAATTGTCTCGCTTTTGATGTTGTCAACTTCGAAAATTGAGGAAGTCTCGCAGACATGTTTCATTTTTGATGTTGTCAAGTTCAAAAGTTGAGGAAGTCTCGCAGAGTTGTTTCGCTTTTGACGTTGTCAAGTTCGAAAATTGAGGAAGTCTCGTTGTTTTGTTTTTGATGTTGTCAAGTTCAAAAATTGAAGAAGTCTTGCAGAATAGCTGCGCTTTCAAGCTAACGGTTAGACAGACAGACAGACAGGCAGGCAGGCAGGCAGGCAAGGCAGGCAAGGTAGATAGATAGACAATTACAACTACAACTACCACTACACTAATTACACAACACTACTGCTAGCACTACACTACACTATTTACATCTAATTACGCTACACGACACCAATTACACTAACAACTACAACAGCAAGTACTACCACAACTGCAACTACACTTACAACTGCACTACACTACACTAATTACACTGCAGCACGCTACAACTACAACTACACTACAGCATTGCACCACAACTACAACTGCAGCTGCAACTGCAACTGCAGCTACAACTACAACTACCACTACACTACACTACACCACACGACATTACACTGCACTACACTAAATTAATTACACCACACCACGGCTACAACGGCAACTGCGCTTGCAACTACACTATATAATTACACTACATTACCACTACCACTCCACTACACTACACTACAACTACAGCTACAAGTGCAACTACAACTGCGACTACAACTGCAACTGCACTACACCACACTACATCCAGCAGCTGTGGTAAGGTGACCACTGCAACCATTGTAACCACTCCAAAAAACACAACTCCAACCACCTGTCGGTCCATCAGTGTACTCGCTCTGCCATCCGGGAATCACAACAACCAACCGCTCCTATAGGTTTCCTATTTTTGAAACTTCCGCCACCGCCTTGCGCGGCACTCCTGGTATTGTAAGAAGTATTTTGTACATATAAACAGACGGGTTTATGTGCATAGGTTTTGTTTTGGAAAGCTGCTGGAAGCAGGGGGCCCGCCGAATTCTTTGATACTAGCGGTTATTAACGATTACCAATCATAGCGTGCCATCCACAAAGCATGGGCACTATTTTTTGCTACATCCTAGCCATTCGTGGCCATAACCAGTTGGAAAGGGATCAAAGATTAAAGTCCGAGGGCCCATATATAGATTTAGGTAATTTTGCAGCCATGTTATATACCTTCCAGTGATTCTTTAACATAACTACGGGAAACGACCCATTTGTAGATCATTTATTGTATTTTTGAAAAAAGGGTGATTTTCCAGATGCATGTCAGATTACCCGAGGGTAGCATTAAGCAGCATCCATTTTCGGCACCCCAATTGTTATAATAACAAGTTCCGGAAGTGAAATCTATGGCGCTCAACCAACCATGTTTGGGATCCCTGAGCTGGGCCCAGCAATGGTTTGGACATTCAATTCGATGCTTTGAAGAAACAACATAAGTAAGATGGCAGGAACTCTGGCAGGAATGACATTCTAAACCTGCAGAATATCCAAATATGCTGGCATTTTTGGTTTGCTTTCTTGCATCCCAACTTTTGACACCGCGCAAAACCTTTTTCTCTTCTGACACAGGCTCTTCAACCACTGGTTACGTATAGTGGTTCGGGCGGTTTGGAATCCCAACGGGGTGCAAAGCGGTGCAAAGCAGACTACCACTTCCACATTGTTTGGTTTCATTCTTGTCTGTCGGAAGATTTAGGGGGAACGCCAGTTCCTCTACAGGTTCATCCTCATTGTTCTTGATCAAATTGCCATAACTTGGGGGTTAACCCCCAGTTTTTCAGACACACCCATGGTGTTTCATAATTTCCCAGTTGCACTTTGCCTGGAGGCGCCAGTCCTTCCTTCCGCCTCTTGGTTTCGACGATTGATTCTTTTGTTTGCTGGTCAGGTGATGGTCATGGAAGTCTCAGGGTGGTCATCCAACCGTCATCCCTGCACCAATTTTCAAGGTTTATTTCTCGGGGCAAATTTAAGGCCTGGAAATCCACCTTCAATGGGGTGTTGTTTTTTGGCACCCCAGTAAAATGTCATAGCCATGGAAATTGCCTCATTCATAGGTATTGAAACTGCTGATTTTCCATGGCTATATTAGTTTACCAAAGGCATCCAAAGGGTATGGCGGTGAGTCAAGACATGTTGGTATGTTTTGGCAACAGGTGCGCGTTTCCCTTTCATTCAATACCTGGTCAATAGCGGTAACGGAAGGTTCCCACCAAGATACCACACTCGTTACCAAAGCAGTGGATCTTGGCGGGTTGGAAGTCCAAGAGGCTCGTGGCCGCCGGGTGGCAGGGTGAGCGCAGCAATGGAGAAATAACCAGCTGGGATCTTCAATTCAGCTCCATCATCCTATCCAGCTGGGATATTATCAAAGGAAATTGCGTTCGCAAACTTCTGAGTTACGGACGAATGTTCATGGTTAGTCTTCATTAATCTTCACGCCATCCTGAAGTAGATACTTAGATACAATATTCTCCAATATTCTCCAAATGCATTCTTGGATTGTTCACCCTGCTATTCCACGTTAGCTATACGTTAATACCTATTAGATACATAGAGGTCTCTTTTTGCTGGAATTGATTCCTGCATGTTCCTGCCGATTTAGGGGCGATTCCGAATTCCTCAGGCTACATCCTGACCGTGTTAGTGTTCCCAGCTGCAATCGCTTGGCTCCTTCTTTGTTTGGCTTTGTCCAGATGTTTTCCTCAAAGATTCCAGTGGAAGTGGGCTCAAACCTTCAATACCATGGGGGCCCTCATGCAGGTGGCAATCAACATGACGCTCGGATGTTCCAACTGGCTCAAACCGGTGGAGTTGCGAACTAGGATAACGATAGGATATTGAATGCTGAAGTTGGCTTGAGCTAAGATTATCATAGGTTATCTATTTGTGAATCATTTGGGAAATTATATATATATATATATATACATATCTGATTTTATATTAATGTGCCACCCATGGGGAACATAGAGTTTTCTCAGGGGCAGCAGCAAGTGAGAAAATCTAATTGGACGACCTGTGACGCTTCGGACGCTTCAGTTTTTGGGCATCCACGTTACTTACCAACCGTTACCTCCCAAAAATCAGATTCTTTGGAAAAGATGACCGATGTTGTTGATCAATTCGCATATCTCAACACAACGTTGCATCCCAAGTTGCATCAGAAACGGGCGCATACCGGGTGCCTACCGGGCGCCAACCGCAACTCAGGATGTCGAGTCTGGCCTTACAACCCTTCATGTGTTGCCAGGTTGATGTGGGAGATCCCTGTGAAACTGTGACATGTTCCAAGGTATTCTTGCGCAAAGGCATCAAATACAACCATGGCACCATACTAGCAGACTGGCATGCAGGGGCAGACTAGCTTCATTGATGGGTTGACCTAGGCGTATCCGTGCGATTTTGCGGGATGATGTCGCATGGAGTTGTTTTCAACATGTTACTTTCTGGTAGCCCCTTGGTGCTTCCCAGGGGTTTGGGCTGTCTCTTTCTCAGGAGAAACAGTACCCAGCATGCCGAGCACAGAATTCTCTGCTTGAGTCGCCAAGGCTATCATCACCCCAACGGCCAAGAAAGCCTGGTCAAATACCCTGGGGTGCTTTGTGGTGGCGAAGCTCATACAGTAATGAAGGTACCTCGGCTGCCCCTCGGATTCCGGGCTTTGAAGATGATGGTTTTATCATGTGTTATAAGTTTTATATGTGTTCTATGTTTTTTCGACATTTCTTCTGTTTTGCAAAAAGGCATGCGCAGAAAAGATCCGAAAGCCGCGCGGGCATCGGATTTCGCCACTTCTGAGTTCCATATGAAACTGCTAATGTTACCAGTTTTTTGAAGGGCTTCGGTTCGTCAGCGTTGATGCTACTCTCCATCATCTTTCTTCAATTTTCTAGCATCAATAATGCTATGCTCTAAGGTGTTCTCTTTTCAACTTTCAAACATTTACCCTCACCGACGCTACGCTCCAAGATCTTCTCTTCAACTTTCTAACATAATTGATGCTACACTCTGGGATCTTCTCTTCAATTTTCCAACATAATTGAAGCGACGCTCGGAGATCTCCTTTCCATTTTCCAACATTCTACATTAATTCATTCAGTCAGTCACTCACTCAGTCATTCATTCATTCGTTCATTCGTTCATTTCATTCATTTCATTCGTTCGTTCGTTCGTTCGTTCACTCATTCACTCACTCACTCACTCACTCACTCGCTCATTCATTCATTCATTCATCCATCCATTCATTTATTCATTCACTCACTCATTCATTCAGTCAGTCATTCATTCATTCATTCATTCTACTCTCAAAGATCTTCCCTTCGCCTTTCTAAGATTGTACCATCATTCATGCTAAGCTCCAAGATGCTCTCTTCAATTCTAACATTCGCCCCAAGATCTTCCCTGCGCTACGGAAGACATGGGTGGTACTGTACCTTTTTGGCCACATGGTTTAGACTATCGGGGGCCGGCATGAGGCGCGATCAAATCTTACCTGTCCAACCTCCAAACTTGAAAAAAAGGGCCTTTCCTGCAAAAACAATTGTTTGTTCCAGGTTTCAGGCATTTCTGGCAGAGCGCAGCCACTCGCCGCCACTTGCAGCCATTCGCAGCTCGCAGGTGGCCACAAGTGGCCGTTCCAGTTAATTGGCCACAAGTGGCCGCTCCAGAACATTCCAAGTGAGAGACCGCAAGTGGCTGCAAGTGGCTGCAAATGGCCGCTTTCTACGATTTCAATTTCCAACCCCGAAGCAGCCCTTCCGGCTGTTTGGCAATGCGCATTCACTCTTCTAACTTGTTTGGGTTACCCTCGCAAAGTCTTGGTCACTTAATCATCAGACTTATAATCCGCTCTTGAGGGGCAAAAAAACTCGAGTTCTGGCGACGAGTTTGTGGAATCATCCTTCAAAAGGCCCAACACATCTGGCTTGTGATTTATCATTGACAGCATTTATTCTAGATGATTATTCATTGTCCAGATATCTCATGATATCTCCAGATTTCTTTGAAATGTAATTTATTTTTTTGATTAATTACAATGATATCATGACTGCCGAGGTGGCCGGATACATCCTCTTGATCGTTTTCGTCTTCGGCTTCCTGAGCATAGCCGCCTGGGCAGCCAAGAAGAAACTTGGCACGGCACCCTAAAAAGGGGGGAAAAACGGGCGGCCTGGTATGCCCAAAGTATATGGGGTATAGACGGTATATAGAGTATACCCATGCATGTTGTGTTTTTCCGCAACAGTTTCAATAAATAGAGAGAGAGAGAAAGAGAGATTTGAGACAGGGAGATGGATGGATGGATGGATGGATGGATGGATGCATGGATAGATAGATAGATAGATAGGTAGGTAGGTAGATAGATAGAGAGATAGATAGATAGATAGATAGATAGATAGATAAATAGATAGATAGCTAGCTAGATAGATAGATAGAGAGAGAGAGAGGTGAAAAAAAGATATTGATGATATTGGAGGTACCCTATTCTCAGACCAACCCGTATTGTCTTAGCCTTTGCAATCAAGATTTTGGGGCTCTTGATTTTGACCCAAACCCAAACCCATTTGCAGGATGCTCACATGGGATCAGACTCAAATCCCGCGCGATGTCAGAAAGTGGATCTGAACATGCTACGGAAAGGCTACGGGAAACCTTGAGTAGGCCAACCTTTTGTTGGCAAGGAAAGCTGGATGGGGGATCCCAGATGAAAACTTCTTTCTCGCAGGGTATCCAAGATCGGATAGATCGGCTATCGAAAGTATTGCATGGTTTGTAAGCACCAGAAATGGGGTTGCCGCATGTCAAGTGAAAACACAGCCACAAATGCTAGCTGCAAAGTGGCATGATGCCCACTACTAGTAATGGGATTGAGGAATGGTAGAGAGCGGTACCAAACAGCGGACCCATTTTTCCACGTAGTTCAGCTGGTTGTTTGATTTATGCTAGTTTATACTCCCAAAACGTGGTAAAATGGGGCGCTATTAAATTATATAGTCTTTTCTGGAATAATAAGGCTATAGTCTATATCGATCCAAGCATTTGCCGTGGCTGGAAAGTGGATGTAGCTGCTGCCACCAGCTAGCAGTTGGTACTAGGATCTGGTTTTTTTTACTCCCCTGAACATTTGTTGCCATGTCCCACGGGGCTGAAAGCAGGGCAACATTTACCATGTGGGATCACTTTTTTCTATTGATCTGACTGAAGGATGTTGCTGGATGTTGCTGGTGCGATGTCTTTCTGAGGGGGGTCAGCTATAAATTGCGGGGGTCGCGGCAATCCAGGTGGGATGTTGCCAGACACCTTGTGATTTTATGGGCAGTTTGATGTTTGTTTTATTAACGAACGGATGAATATAAATAAATAAACACATAAATAAATACATATATATATATATATACCAGGTTACCACCTTGAAATTCAACGGTATCTTTTGAAATTTGGGTAGCATGAGTTTGAGGCAAGGCCATCAAAGCACCAGAATATGACCAACCAAACCAGCTCCAAGATGGATGGGAAAAAGATTGACATATACCCTCCGATAATTTTGCCACTGCTATGGGAAATGGCTTCATGTCAAGGTGATTTAACCATATTTAACCTATGAATCCTATGAAATCCTATGGTTTTCCAGTTCGCAAACTGTAACCAATTACCCTGTAGGGTAAGCGCGCCTCAGCAGGGGAGGCCGCCCGGCTCAGGATTCCAACGTGGGGGAGCAATGGCCAGATTTCTCGTGTGCACAGTTCCTGGCAGATCGCGGGGTGAAGATTGGTGAACTTTGCCAAAATCAGACTAGTAAAATGGTCCATAAACAAGGTCAAGACGTCGTTAATGACCTGTGATGACGTGTGTAATTTTGGCATCGTTCAAATGTCTTCTCACATGAAGATGCACCACAACACGGGCAGATCACTGCTAAACCGTTTTAGCGTGTCCTGGAAACCAAGCACTCTAAGGCTTTCCAAAGACAGCTTTTGGTATTTTTGCGCCGGTGGAACGCAAAGACATAATCCCACATTCTTTGGTTCAAGATCTGTTTGTTATCTGCCTGGAAATGAAGTGCGTTACATCACCCCAATTAAATTCCAAGAGCAAGTTAAGAGCGTAGCATCAAGAGCGTGTTGGAAGACGCATATAGATGATCGCAAGCGAATGAACGTTATTAGCCCACCCCACCCCACTCCACTCCGCCCCGCCCCACATACATGCACAGCGCAAAATTATCTGTGTGTGGGACGGCAATAAGTCAGGAAAAACATGTTGGCGCCGTACAACCGGTGCTGCAACCATGCAGGAAAAGGAGACCCTCGTAGTCCAGGCCAAAAAAATGCATTCCAACTCCCACAACAAGATAAAGGAAAAAACTGGGGCAAAGCCGGGCAAAAAGCCAACCCCCAGGGCCTACCCGCGGAGGTTCGAAGACGCGCCTTGGGCGGCGAAGCCTCCGTGAATCAACCCGAGAAAAAACAGAGGGCCTACACAAGCCGCTCAGCCCAGTCATGGCAGGAGAGGAACTCTGCTAGGGATCTTCGAAGGCCATGGAGTCTGCAGCGGACACTCAGTCCCCTCACGCCTCCGCCACACGCTTCGACGACTAAAGGGATGAATTGCAGACCTTGGCCCTGACAAAGTTGCCCCGTATTGTGGTGCGAACGTTTCCAGTGTTCATAGGCGGACGCAGCTGCACTCCCACCACACGCCGAGGCCGAGAGGACCGACCCGCGCATGCTACTGGTGCAAGCAAGGTCCAAGGCAGCAGGTCCACGCGCACCCCAGGACGGAAGGTAAAACTACAATTATCCAACTTGGGAACGCACGTAGATTAGGTGGTCCTTTCTTGTCACATTGAAGCCACATATGGCTGGCACAAAATTGCAATATTTGGTCGATTTGCTTCTATTGATTTAAAGAAGGGAGCGGCAAAGTCAGCTGACACAGCGCAACAAAAACGTTCCTACTCTGCCTACTCTAGATTTGATTTCGATCGGCCACGTCTCCTTATGAAATTTTGGTGGCCGCACATGAATCTGCAGAATGTTTCCTGGAGTTCTTCCAGGTCCCAGGCAGGTGGCAATGTTGCCCCCCAAATGGGGCTGGGGCAAGCATTGTGTTCACCATTTGCATTGCCATTAATCAATACATTAGAAAGATTGTAAGAATATCATTGGATATATTGGAAGCTGAAACATGCAAAAACATAGGCTGAAGAATGCCCAAATAGAAATCCTTCTGCGCTGCAGGTTTCATCTTTCTGATCGCCCGCTTCCGCATGGATCGTTGGTGGTTCGGGGTGCCACTGCTGCTGCGCGGGCCCTTGCTGTCGCTACCTGTGGTGTGGGCCACTGATTCGCCAGAAACGCAGGCCCCCTCGGAAAATGGCCAACTGTATCGATTGATTACATGAGCTATTAAAAGAATTATAGTTGATTGGTTAGTTTAGGGGGTTAGACTACCTGACTACTTAGTTTCATGGGGATTTTGATAACCCATAGTAGGGAAACCTAGTAACCAACCAGAATAATGAGATGGGATAGCCGTATTGTTAATTGCTCACGCGTGGGACTTACCCTTCGGTAATCAAACGTGGCAATGAGAAATCAAATAAATGCAGGTTTTCAGTTTTCATGCGAATATCATCTACCAATGGGAGGTGTTCAATTGCAATGTTGGATTATCGGAGGGTATAGACATTTGGCATAGGCATGTTTAACCAACAAAAATGTCAACCCTGGATTAAGATTTACTTTGGTTGATTGAGGATGGGGGTACCATCCCAAATAGTGACAATATGCTACCACAACGGCACGCTACAAGTAATTCAACAGCCTAGGTTTTTTTAAAAATCCGGGGTTAATATAAAGTAAACGAAATATGCATTAATTAAACATGACTTTTTTATGTGTGTGTGATTGCATATGTGTGTGTAATGTCCTGTGTCATGTTTTGTGTCATGTGCCATGTAACGCAATGTAATGAATTGCATTTTCTGTGTTTGACATGGTGGATGTGTTTTTTGTTGATTTTTGGCATATGGAATGCTTAGACTGGGAATGGGGCTGACTTGACCCAAGTGATCCCATCCGAAGGGCTGTTTGTTAGAGGTTTTGATCTATTCAACTAGCTACTAGTCGGCCCCAAAAAAAGCATCCTGACAATCCCTGACATGCGTTTGGGTTGGGGCTACAAGACTGATCATACATGTGGCTCAGATGTGTTCAATGTGTTCCAGATCGTTTGTTGCCACAGTCAACTGATCCAGTTGATCCAACTGACAAAGACCTTTCAATGAACGCATTGCTGCTGGTAATACGGGCGTTTTCCCTTTCATGTATAGTGTTCTTTGTGCGGTACAAAGTGCTCTACTTACCCAGCCAGGAACAAATGATATGCATGTAGGGAAATGAGAATCCATTGCTGAGTATGTTGTTGGTATACCTTTTTCAGCCCTTGTTGATCCTTGTTGTCATGTCAGGGTTTAAAGCCCCCTCTCATGATCATCCTCCTCAGCATGTTTTTTTTCCACCCTTACCCTCCAGCAAACAAAATTAGCAAGCATTGGACAAATCTGCCGCGAGAATATTTCCTTTGTATCGTTTAAGAAAAGTCATCCACTTGCTCTATTTTCACCATTCGAAAAGGCTATGCCATGCTATGACAGTGACTGCGCTTAGACCCATCATCCTCCGACCAGACCTCTATTGCGGCCTTCGTTGTGGCCATCTTTTTGTTCTTGCAAATCATGGCCTGGCCCTGGAAGGCGGGAGGGTCTAGGTGGATTTTGTTACCGGGTCACCAAAACTGTGTACGAAATCAATGCTAGTTCTTGATAGTTCTTGGTCATTTGTTTGGCTTGCTGAATTAACCATCAGGTTTGGCACGCAGATAGCCAAATTGAGGTTCCAGCTAGCTTTTGTCCAAACGCCAGAATATCGGGCCGTGAACAATTTAAGGACAACAAGAATTTAAACCATGAGGCTTTGGAGGTGCTCTATTGACAAAGCCATAGAAGCCCAAAGGCCCAAGGGATCAAGGGGTTGTAAAGCATCAAGCTTAATTTGGGATCAAGCATCATTTGGGGGTGTGTGAAAGCTTCAGGGGACCAGGACACCAGGACGAGTACGTCAGCTCGCCCCATCATTCCGAACGAGTGAAAACATGTTTCCACATGTACACCGATACATAGCACACAGATGTTTGCAGGAAATAATGCTGTACCATGTCGATGTATATAAACTAATATATAACATGAATACGAACATAAGTATGAATATTTAATATACATATGATTATGAATATAGATATGAAGACATAATATAAGTATATGTAAATATACAAGTGGTTTGTATGTAAGTTCATGGTTTCAACAATGTCAACCCTGGATGAATCAATTCTTTTCATCTTTTTGCGGGTGGCTTCCCCTATTTTCCGTTGACGTCGGACGCACAGGTGCCTCTGTTGAACGTCATGGACACATGGGTGACGTTGTGGTTGTTGGTGCTTCTGCTAGCCACACCTGTGTACAACACGGTCCGGCCGGCATGGAGCAGCAGCAGCGATGGCTTCGCACACCGGCAATGCCCAAAGGGTTGCTGTTGTTGCCCAGAATGTCGCCCGCTTGCTCTGTTGTTGGTGGTGTTGTTGTTGTTGTTGCTGTTGGTGTTGTTGTTGTTGTTGTTGTTGGCGGTGGTGGTGGTGGCGGTGGTGGTTGTGGTTGTGGTGGTGCTGTTGTTGGTGGTTGTGGTGTTACTGTTGTTGCTGTTGTTGTTGTTGCTGTTCTTGCTGTTCTTGCTGTTGTAGTGTAGTGGGTGTTTTCACGTTTTTTGACTCTCGGAGAAAAACACTGTAAAGACCAATGTTTTTTGCGCCTCGGAAACCCAAAACCACGGTAATTATTTACAATGTTTTTTGACCTTGGGAGCAAGAATAACGGCATTATAGTGTTTTTTGGCCAGCGCCTAGCAAAAACATTGCTATTTACGCAGCTTTCAGCAGGTTGCAACAAATATGTGTTCCACGCAAAAGAGGCACCAAAACAGTCTAAATTACATTGCTTTGGCCTTTGGCAAACACCAAAACAAAACAAACATCCGCCAAAAAAGTGCCCAAAATGGACCTTCCAAACCCTCCTTTTCTTGGTCGAGTCGATTTTTGGTCGAAAATGCTCCGTTTTCTCCCACATCAAAAAACGTCAAAACACCACCAGAGGGAAGGATTTTCGGGTAGGGTTGCAGCAAGGGCGCATATTTAAAAAGGGTATGTTAGAGAATTAGTGTATACCTCGAAACGGATCGAAACGTTCAAAGCAATTATACTTTTGACTTCGGGGTGCCCAAACTCCAAACAAACTCATGTCAACCACACATGAACCAAGCCTAGGGGGTGACACCACACGGGCACCTAATCCGCTGTAAGCATTAGGAACCGTAGAGTGGTACCGTGAAAGTTTGGCCAATCCCTGGTCATTTGATTTTTTGAAGCACTTAAATGAACCCCTGCCCAATTTCGTGAATTTGATACAGGATTTATCCAAGTTAAAGAGCCTCACCGATTTCAGACAGTTTGGTCGCCACACAGTTTGGTCGCCGCGTGAGGCTGAGAGCGAAGCTGCTCTCTCGGCTGTTCCAAGATGTTCCCCATATTCTTTCACAATTCACAATCCACGTTGTAAACCCAAAAATGTGACAAGATTTCTATGTTAAACCCGAGACATCTCTGGTTTGGCCCATCATTTTGAAATTCCCACATTGCGAATGGAAGAATCCTTTGGCATCTTCAAAGCACGCATTGGTTTCACAGATTGTTGAAAGGTACTGCGAAGGAAAGCCCATGGCACTTGTTGGTAACAATCAGGGTTTCCTGCAAATGTTCTCTTGAAATCTCTTGAATCCATTGGGTATGGCTGCGTGATCGTGATGCCGTGTGCCAGGGCGTGGTTGCCCAAACACAGCTCAAAGAACAATTCTCAGTTGCTTGACGGATTTTTGATGGCGAAAGGTTTGTATTTAGTACAAAGCTGCCCCCTTGGTTTTTGCGATCTCTTAATGTGGCCCGGATCCAGATCTCTTCCAAAAAAATCAGGTGATCTTTATGGCCTTCATCGTGCTGGCGCTGTTCTTTGTCATTGCGATCATCTTCATTGTGCCTTCACACGGACATGAGCTTTGGGCGTGTCCCAATGATACCCCAAAATGGACATTTCAATACAGAAAATGCTGCTCAAGCAGTGCATCTTCGGATACCCTATTTTCAGATTAACAAAAAATAGCAGAACAGTCTTGATTGGCGATTTCCCCTGTTCGAGAAAAAATCCTGCCTGTGTCTCCGCTTGGGAATGAGAAGTTAATTGAATCCAGCAATCATCCAAAATCTAATATCCATGTTTGGTGTGTTACATGCGCTTATTGCGCTGGATGATGATAGATGGATAATACTCGTAGCTGGTTGGGGAAGCGCTCGGGATGAAGAATGGCAGAGAAATCAACGCTCGTCCTTGCTGAATCTTTGTGAATATGTTCGGCGCAACTAGCCAACCACGAATCGAAGAACATGAAATCCAAATTGAAATCCAATTTGAAATCATTGAAGTCATTGATGAACATGAAAAACATGAATTTCAAAACATGAAATCATTGATTACTTTTATCCAATTTGAAATCATGCATTTCCTCTGCATTTGTTAGTCCCTTTATCCTCGAAACTTAATCAGGTCCAATCATACACTCCATGTTTTTGGTGTCAGCGCCAGTGAGAGGCCATGCGCGAGTTGATGTTTGGGGGGGTGGGGGTGGGGGGCGAAGAGGGGCATCAGCGTCTAGGTTCGGTTAGATCAGCTAGAGCGTCTTCCCAAGACAGCTTCGCACCTTTTATACTCGGCCAATAGCCAGTCGGTGCGGTGTCCACAGGATTACTCTATATCTCTCCTGAGCCTTGACAGCGTATGTAAATGTGCTCGATACTCATGCTATATCCACATTGGATTCAAGCCGAAACAAAAACACAGGCACAAATTCAAAGGCAATGAGTAGAGCACTACGCTTTGTCGTACCCAATTGAGAATTATTGAGAATAAGAGTTAGGGCCTGCACTATACTACACGTTGGCTAATCGGCTAATCAGCAAAAATGAGCGGAAGTCACGCAGTGGTTTCTGTACAAAAATAGCGGATTTAGGCGGATTGAAAGCGACAAACTTGTCCTAAGGACATGTCGAAATGAAAGCAGCGGATTCGCTAATTATTTTTCTCGACAGTGGTGCGCGAAGCACGGTCGTTCCAAGCAAAACGCTCTACCGGTGTGAAAAATGCGTCCTCCAAACGTTTGAATTGCAAGATTACAATTGGCCGAATCACAAAATAAACGGATACAGCGGATCTCGAAAGTCGCTCATTCAGGCGGACGATGGACAAAAGCCTTGTTTAACATATTTCTTTGTATTTCTGTTATGTTGTTCGAACCCCGTTCAGATTTGTGGATCGGATATCGTTGGATTTCAATGAATCAAAAAGAATTGTTCGGGATACACATATATGTTAAACGATTGTTTTCGAAGGGTTTCCCTTGGATGAAAGTAATGGTATGTTTCGAACGGTTTTCTTGCTAGGGAACCAAGATGTGAACGCAGTAGCTTTATCGATTTGATAATTTTTGATATCGATTATCTGCAGCATTATGTTTAACATTGGCAGAGTTTGTGCGTTTGATCTGCTATTGCTGTATCTCGTCAGCAGGTTCTGCATTCATTGCCCGGATAAGAACCAGGCGTCATAGTTGAAATTCTGAAAGAGAATAAATAATGAAGCAGCATGTCCTTATATTCCAGATTTTTATTCAAAACCATGAGGATCAAGGAATATGGAGTTGACAGGCTTTAAATCACAGACACTGAAGGGTAGACACGGCTGACCTTTACTATTCCTCTTTCCTCACCAAATCATTTTTCAGCACATGACTCAGCAATCAGCGCGTCGCTTGTTTGATGCTGCTTCTGATTTGGCGGCGGAGTGCGAAGGTTCGGTGCCCGAATTTGTTCCAATTTTAAGGCGCTTCTTGACAGATTTGGATCAGTATTTTGATTTGGCAGCATTTCGGTCGGCTGCCAGTTCGAGCAAGATCCAGCGTCTAGAGAACCAAGTTCGTTATCAGAAAAGAAGGAGGGCGGAAGCAGAAACTGAGTTGAAGCGCCAATTGGCGCCAAAGCAGGGTCTACGCATCGAGAGCCTGTGGTGGTTGAGAACAGGGTTGGCAGATCCTTCCATACCAGCTCAGAGTTTGTCATCGTTTGCTGCTGAGTTTCCTGTTCAGGAAAGGCCTGATGTAACAATTTCAAGAAATTCAGTGAGTCGCTCGAGAGATTGTTTCGCAGAGATATTGAAGCACATGAACAAACAATCTTTGGTAAATGTCGGCCACGCAATGCCCCTAGGTGATGGAACTTTGTCAGATCAATCCAAAGCAATTATTTTCTTGCATTTGCATGACGAAGCCTGCATGCGTGTGAAGAGCTTCTCTGACTTCTTGACGTTGTCCAATTCCAGATCTCGTTCTTCTGCCGTGCAGAACCAAATTTTGCAAGTTTTTGGTCCCGGAGACGTGATGATTGATGTCTTGTGTGAATTGGTAGCGTTGGAAAGAAAAAATGCTGCTAGAATTGCTAAGTCACTGTTAGATACTTCGCAGTCCGCCTGCGAAGCATTGTTAGAAGGTTTCTTGAAAGAATCATCGCAGAGAAGATTACGTGTTGTGCATATTGTGGTTGGAGATGGCGCGCCGACCAATGAATCCGCTGTGAAGAGAATGTGGCGTGCTTACTCCACCTTCAAGCCGGATGTGCTACGCTATAAGGTGCTTTGCCTAAAGTGTGCCTCGCATCGAGCAAACCTGTGTGTACAGGTGGCCATTTGTAAAACTTTGGTTCGAAATCCAAGTAAGAATAACATGCTTGTGGGTACCTGCATTCGTCTCTTCAAATACGTTCTAGACTCTTATCACGCTGAATTTGTGTATTCCTTGCGACAATATATTCTCAGCAATTTAGTTGTCTTTTCTGACAGAGACCAGATTCCATCGGACAGTCGCACTGCAGCGTATTTACAACTTTATGGGCAAGATGTTTTACCTCCATCGTTGATTCAGGTGTTGAATGTTTGCGTTTCCAAACTGGCACATCTTAGGGAGGGTCAAGCAAGCCGCGACGAATGTTGTGCACTGGTCGCAGCAGAGTTGGCCAAACAGCTTCTCCCGGTGCACGACAAGCCCACTCCAACTCGGTTTTTTCTTTTCTCTGCTTGTGTGAATACCATTCTCCGAATGTTGCTCTTGAATTTGCCTCCTTCTGTTTGGATGAAACTCCGGGAGGTGTGCCCACAAAAGCAGAACGGCAAACGAATGCAACAAATTTTGACATATTTCACGTTGCCAGAAACAGGTGCTGATGTCCGACGAGCTGCCTTGTGTCTGCGCTTGACTATGCATGCTGTCGCAATCACAGCTCAGAAGCCTACGTCTACAGATTCTGTGCCGCCTTTGGTGCGAATGGGACAAGGTGAAGTGAAGAAAAAAAATTCTGCGGACTTACGAGAGATTTTCCCACTTTTGTCCTTAGATCCAGCGATACACTTGTCGCAAACAGTTGCTTCTCTGCTGACAACCGCATGCCACCTGGTCATGCGGTTTTCTTTGTACGAATCATATCCGTACAAAATTTGGACCTTGTCGAAAGTGTACAATCCTGTGACTTATCGAGCATGCGTGCTGGAATTCCTGGAGGAACCCAGGGGGCATAATAATATATATATTATAATAATAATATTAATAATAATAATAAAAATAAAAACAATTGTTTATATAACCATTGGTCTGTTCACAGTAGACCCAAGCATTTCAAAATTTTGCTGATGGTGAGAATGGATGATTCCCAACCATTTATTGATATTTCTCCGTCGTTTTTTCCCAGGAATGAATGCGTGGATGATCTCCCGGCGTCTCCCGGCCTTCTCCAAACATTTTGACACGTTGAAGGGCATCCACGCCGACTTGCATCCTCCACTTGCTGCTGCTGTGGTCAAATTGTCCACCTTAGTCCAGGATATCGAGCAGGACATGGATTTTGGTGAGCTGTCCCTGTCCCAGCAGCATGCATTTTTCCAGTCCAAGTTGTACACGCAATGTTCTTTGCGCAAAGTCAGTGCAAGGTTGTTGAAATCTGAAAGTGAAAGAGCAGCACGGAGTACCTTGCTCAGAACGTTTAGCTGTGGTGAAAGATTTGTTGCAGCATGAAGTGAGTGAGGAGCAGAAAGGCATTCTGCGTTGTGCTGAAACTATGCTGAGCAGCATCGCAGAAGCTGAGATGAGCCGTTTCCTGTTGGAGGATCCCCAGCGCTTGGAGCATTTGGAAGATTGGTTCGGTGAGCAGCATCCCAGCCTAGCTTTGCGTCATTTCACAACTGCGAAATTCACTCTGGCGTGCCCAGAAGACTTTTTGAAAGCCGTTCACCTTGTGGAATCTTGTGTGGATCTGATTCCGCAGGAAAGAGTGAAAGCAGTTCTGAAAGATTACTTGCGGGTGAAAGAGTTGGCTCCCGAGTTGTCCGTTGCATTCCTTTTGGAGCTTGCCTCTTTGAAGCTGACTATTTCTCACTGCCCGGCCGAGTTGGCGAAAGCGCCTGGCTGCTTGGATGATTGCTCAGATTTGCAGTTGAAAGGCAGGGCCGTGAAACAGCGTGGTTCGTTTTAATTTGGTTTCAACACGCAGGAGCCATAATTTTTAGATTTCGAAATATCGAAGTAGCTGCGCAGTCCCACCAGGTCTCAGCAAGACCGTGATGTCTAGTGTACGGAAGCTGTCCCTGGAGAATACCGAGAAGTTTCCTTTCCTTGCTGCTTTGCTAACCAAAGGCCAACAATTTGCTCAAGAGAAATCCAAGCCTGAAGTGAAAAGTGAGCAGCCTGGTCTGGACAAAACGCCGAAGGGCGATTCGTCCCAGGAGCATTCCGTTGCCGCCGCTGCTGAGACAGCAGCGGGTGCTGCCACCTTTGCTGTGGGCCAGCAAGTGATCCTTTCGGCATCCAAACACAAAGATAAGTACAATGAAAAGAAGTGCGAAATCAAGGCATTGCTGAGCAAGAAAGTGAAATTGATCATTCTGGAAGGTTCGGCCAAATTTGAGGAAAAAACGGTGCCGATGGAAAATATCCGTGCTATTCCTGCTGCTAAAGGCACACCAGCAGCCTCAGCAGCGGTCAAGGAACAGAAAGGAGATGAGGCAAATAACGCCTTGGCAAACTCCTTGTTTGGCGACAAATAGATTCGTGGCGATCCCTGCGCAAAAAAGAATTGTGGTTTACAAATCTTGACAATCCATCTCCCCGCAATATATTTGGGTGCATATTAATTGTGGTGATACCCCTGGCCTAATGAACGTTCTATTACTTTGCCTTATGGAAACATATACAACAAATATATACGGTAATTAACGTTAATTTACGTTAATAACCTTAATATACTTTAATGTGTGCCTCCAACTAATGCAACCGAAATTTACATTAAATTGAAATTCAGACACAGTAGAGGCATGATCTCTAACTAAAAGAGTATATGCCATCTTGTGTAAATGAATACTTAGTTGTGGTATTATCTCTGTCTGAAAGATTGTGCACCTTTTTCGTGTGAAAAAGAAATGAGCTCATGGAAAAACTGTACTGAGCAAATCATGCTGTGTTATCTTCATCTACAGAAGTATACACTCACCTGTTCTTTGGTCTCCATGTCCACGAGGATGAAGCTGAGGATCCACCATAGCCAGGATCATTCCAGTTGCTACCAGACACGTCCACTGAAGGACCATCGCCATAACCCCTTCTCTTGTTGGACTTTTGCGTCGCCTTCCTCTTTTCCTTGCGTCTCTGTTTCATCTCATAAGGAATATAGGCACGTCTCTCATGACTGACCATGTCAGCAGGATGTAAGTGAACAAGAATGGGGTTGTGCGCATCTCTGTCTGTAGGTGCAACCATGAAAATGTCGTGATCACTAGACAAGCAAGTTTCATTGACTCTGAATGTAAACTCGCCAATAAAGTCCATGTGATCTTGATCATCAAAAAGGCTAATATCTTCCTCATACTCCAATCGTGCATGTCCCCACTCAACAATCGATAGCATACAACAATCACCACGATCTTTTGTCTTCTTCACGAGTTCTGCGGTGTATGTTTTAGTTGTAATACTTTCCAGATGTGTTGCAAGAAAATCAAGATCTCGATAACTACAGGAAATAAAGTGTTTGACCCTAAACAGGTGGACACTTTCCAAAGTTCTTTCGTCTTGATTGTGTTGCCACATTCATCATCTTGTTGATCCAGTACTGCAAAAGGCTGCATTCGTACGTGGGGACTCCTCCAGATTTCGGAGTCGCAAGGCAACATGCCTTGTTCCCGTCGCCTGCGATCGCGTCAACTTGATAACGGGCACACTCAAAGGCCATGCGCGCAATGCTCTCCCCTGTGATCCCTGGAGAATCTGAGACATGCTTCTGTCCGACGGGTCCGACGAGGTAGACACACACACACACGGCACATGTTCATTCGACCTCGTGAAAGGGGCTCCTCAATCTATGTGTCACGGTTTTTAGTTTTGCCCCAATACACTTCGAATATGGCCCATGATACGTATCTGACTCGTGTGTCACCTTCACCAGTGTTGTAGCCAGCAATTTGTCGAACATAGCCATCTTTGCCGAGACGAGCAGCTACCATCAAGTCATGGTAATCATTGAAGCAAGGAGCGAATCGCGCATCTTCAAGCAATTCCTTGTGAGGATAAAGGCTACCAGCCTCGCAATTCATAAGCAGATGTGCTCCAAGATTCTTGACAACATTGATGAAATAGTTGTTGAACTGTGGCTTGTTTCCAAACTTCTCATTCTCACTGTCAATGGTGTAATCAATGTGTGGTGCAAACTTGTGTAATCGTTCTGGTAGCGGACATTGACTAAAACGTGTTCTGCGCCAGTTTCCAAGATTCCAAAACATCAGTGAGAATTGAGGTGATGACCGGTAAGGATGTGTTTCATCATAGAATGTGGGGTTGAACATGCCTCCACCCAGATACCTGTATGCTAAGCATTGCAATACAGTACAGTAAGGCAAGACCTGGTGATCTTCCACATAACACTCCAATACCATTGTCAATGATCTGAAGTCTTCATCAATTCTTGCTTCTGCTTACGTTGCTGCTTTCTCTGAATTTTCCTGTCGTCGTGGATGTAATCTCGGATCACTGCAGCTATATTGACATGTATTCTTGATATCTTCTAGTTCACTTAGCGGGAGCTGATCTTTATGCATGACAATGTATTCTTCCATCAACTGATCATCTGTATCAGTATGCCAGCGATCTTGATGAGGTGCCATAGTCTTCCTGTACTTTACATGCCAGAACATATGTCGATGTTGAGAAGAAGCTGGATAACCTTGGTTGTCAAAGCCCGCCCATTCACCATGATAACCATCAGAAAAACACCTGGCAAGTTTTCGAAAAACTGAATCATCCTCATTACCAGTGATGTCTGTACCATAGTAAAGTCTCTTGGCAGGTTGAGGTTCAGGAGCTGTGTCATCCGTTTGAATGTCTGCCTGCTGTTCCCCTGATACCTCTGTCTGAGCAGAGCCTTCAGGTGGAACTGGTTCCTCTTGCTGCAAAGAGCTTCCAGGCTTGGGCTCTGACAGAAATGACTCATCTGTCTGACACTCCATGCTCACCGTTGTTGGAGGTGGCACAGTAGGCTCCTGAGGTGTCTTTTGTTCTTCTTCAACTTCAACTTCAACTTCAACTTTTTCTTCTTCTTCTTCTTCTTTTTGATCTTCTTCTTCTTCTTTTTCTTCTTCTTTTGTCTCTGACTTGACAACTCTTTCCATGACCTGCTGCTGAACAGTTTTGTTGCACATGCTGTGCCACTTGATAGTGCATTCAATCAAAGCATCATCTTCTGTTTCCAAAATAATATGCTTGTTCTCACGATTCAGATTTTCAACAGTACCCTTGAACTCAGGATCAGCGCGGCCTTGGTGTTCACGACGTTGAAGAGGAATGTTTGGATCATCATCCATGAGATCTGGCTCCTCAACATCCTCAAAATTGTCTTGTGTGACATTCTTGTTGGCCTTCAATACCTTCTTCAGTTCAAGACGAAATTCATGATACTGTTCATCAGTGATGTCTGTTTGAGTCGACGGTGCAAAGAATTCCATGAAATTCTTGTGAGATTCATCTGCAAGATATTCCATCATAAACAGCATTGAAAAGTAGCCAATTTCTTCAAAAGGTAGTGGTCATCGACCTTCTCTATCAGCTACAGTGAGAACGTTTGGAGAATTGAATGCCATGGTTCGAAGTAGCTCTTGATGTTCTGGTTTGAGCTGCCTGATAATGTAGTGTCCATACCTGTCTTCAGGTCTACCAACTCTTGTTACATCCAACTCAGGTATCTCTGTCTCTCCAGAGTGTCCTGCTTGTTCGGATGTTTCCTCTCTCTCGAGAGCTTACATCTTCTTCCTTCTTTGAACCTTCCTGAGGCCTGACAATGACTTGCAATGTTGGTAGGAACTCTACTTCTTCCTGAGCATCATCATCATCGTCCATGTTGACGTCATCAGCTTGATCTTTTGGCACATGAACCATCTTTTCAGTATTTGCAAGCCAAACAGAACCATCAAGCTTTGTAGATGTATGGAATGCACCTGCACCTAGATCTTTTGCCTTCGTCCTTGCTCGTGCAGATTGATGAAATGCGTCATGTTGGAAGAATTGGTTGTAGGCATGCTCAACGAAGAATCTGTAGGACTGAGCTGTCATTTCCTTCCTGCTGTCCAAGAACTGGGTGAGTTTCTTGTAGGCAAAGTTTGTATGTGGACAGAAGTCCCTTGGAGCTTCATGTTGGTACAGATCAATTGCCAAAACCATCAACTTGGTTTTTAAAACGAGAAGTGGGTTTCTGGATCTGGAATAATGGTCTTCTTGTCATGGGAACCTCGACATCTGGATCTGTCATGTCATATCCCCAAGTGTTCAATTCGAGTCCAATCTCATTTCCATCATCATCATACTTTTTCTTGCAGAAATCTCCCCACATCCTGTTGTTCTCTCTAATCAACCTGTCAAGATGCTTTTGGTAGAATTGATACACAGCCTCTGCAAACCATTCAAGATCTTCTTGAATCATCAGATCACGTTCATACAGAAGCCAAGTTTCTGACCATTGCTCTCGATCAATGGAAAATCTGTCTTCCCAACCTGGTGGTTCACCTTGCCCTCTCATCCAGTCTGTGTGATTGTATCGACAATCATCCAGGAAATATGTCAGTTTGGCAGTATGAACGTAGCCGAGCCATCTCCCAGCTTCTGGTGAAAAGATAACGGAGATGTCCTGTCCATGGAAGCTTCTCCTAGTCAGCACGTCCAATGGACTGCCTTCTCAAAGCAACTTGTTGGAGACTAAGCAATATGCCCATTCTCTGAGAGTGATGACCTTCTTTCCATAGTGATTTGGCTTGATGCTGCCATCTTCATATCGAGCACAAATGATGCCTGCCTCATACAGGACCCAGGGGTTTGATGCAGAAATAGAAGAACGTGTTGCTTGTTCAACTACATAATCATCATCTGGTGCATCTTCTGCTTCCCAAAGATCAACTACCTCTTCACCCATGGGATGATCTTGTGTAGTATCAACTTGTGCATGAGAAGGTGTTGCCTCTTGTTCAGGCTGATCATCTTGTGGAGGTTCTTCTTCTGGAGGCTCTGAACTGCCTGATGAGGAACGGTGTTGTTCCCATTGGCCGGCAGGTTCCTCTCTCCCTCTCGAAAGCGTCCTGCACGTCTTGATGGCTGTTCATATGGTTTTTGCATGGGTTGATCATTCCGTTCAGATTCCTCTCTCTGATGAGAGCTTTCTGACAACAAACAACAAACCATGAACTGACTATCAACCTCTGATGTCAAAGGAAAACCAAAGACAAGCTTCCCATAGTTTTGTGGGATCTTTTGGCCCATGAACTGCCATGCTGTTGTTCTGATAGTTTCAGGAATGGGGCCTCCACGTGCAAAACCGACACCCTTCTCACGTCGAACATGTCCATATCTAACATCAGCTGGCCAAGTTCTTCCAGTCACTCGAGGTGGCAGCATGTGTCCTCTTCCAGGTCTCAGGATGTTGCATGCCAATGTTGGTAACTGATCTTGAAGGTGCAAAAACTCAGCTGGAACGTCACCGTGAAATAGAACTACCCCGTTCTTGGTAAGGAAAAGCTGTTGGCTCTCAATGAATTGTGGACCCAACACAAAGTACACTGGCTGCCTGTAATGGCGTGGTGGAGTAGTGCCTTCTGCCATCCTTATGTAGCCCTGACCGTTGTCGTTGTGGTACATGAAGTGTACTGCGTCTCTTCCACCTCGTCCACTTCCTTTCACATCGGTCTTCAGGCCAAGTTGTTGAATCGAGGGTACATTTGCTGAATCAGTGACATGAAGAATCCATCCCAAGCACATGGCTTTGTCATATGTCAGTGGGTGATGTGTAGAGCAAGGGTCAACAACTTGATTTGAGTGTCCTTGTACACAACTCAATCTCACATCAAATGAATACCATTCCCACTGCATGTGAATGTCAAGCAAAAATCTCTGCTTGGGATTGCACAACAAAAATACTGCAAACTGTGCGCCAGACATGTTGTACTGTTTTGGGTTCTGCCAACCCATCTGGTCAAACAAATCTGCAATGTTCATCCTGCCTCGTTCACTGAAAAGATGTTGTTGTGTCTCAATTCTTGTGACAATGACTTGCTACACGCAAGGTACCTGGAGTCACGACGTCTTCCAGTGAGGTCCTCTTCATCTTGGGTAGTGAAGTCACATAGATACTTCAGAAACTCAGCTAACCGCTAACCATTTGATGGCTACATCAAATTCTCGATGTTCTGAGTCCCAATAGAGGATCCAGGAAATCACATCCATGAACATTTGATGTCGATCAACACCTGACATGTTGTTTGGTCCCATGAGGATGTGCATGTTGCGTTCACGTTTCTTCCTCAGTCTCTCCTGAGCTTGAAACCATGCTGTCTCATATCTATATCCTGCACTGAGCGCCATATGATCTTCTGTTGCTAATGTGCGTGGTGTTCTCTTGTCTTCAGAAGGGACTTCCTCAATCTTTCTCTGAGCATATCCCCCTGGTGGCGATCTGTGTCTCTCCTCATCATCATATTGTGAATCTGGAAAATCCTCTCGTCTTCTACTCGACGATGAGGCTTGTGCTTTTGCGGCTGAGGCGCGCTTCCACCGGTTAGAGCTCGACATGGTGAAATTCAGTGCGATCTTCGAGACTCTACTGCCTTTGGAGCCGCAGGCACAGATTCCAAAAAATAGTCAAGAATCCCTCAGGGTGTCACCTAGCAGAAATACATCATGTCTGAAATCAACATGACTGCAAACTGTAGGCAACCATGACCTGAGGTAAGCCTTGTGTTCCAGTAATGATCCAAATGGAGGATGAGCATCCACTTCTTTAAGAACAACTTGTCGAACAGCATCAATGAGATTTTGAGGATTCGCAGACTTTTTGGTCAAACAATCAGCTAAACACCATTGAGTTCTGATATGTGACAAGTCAGCAATGGAACCTGAACATGCTTCCTTCCTAAGCATCTGGATCATATGAATGGTCTCTTGTTGTTCAGGAACATGAGTAGTACTGGCCGTAGTCACAAGATTGTTTGCATCGGTCCTCATGTGAATCTCACTTGAAAGTCCAGTGGTGTCCTTGATGAGTCCTCTCAACATTTGACAAGTTCCATAACAGTTCATCAATGCATGCAACTCAGCAACAGTGGTACTCAAAGTTGTTCGTTTGACCTTGGTTGATTCAATGAAAATCAAGGAACCCTTGGTGTTTTTACTCTGTTCTTTTCTGGGTTCAGCCATGAAAATAACCATAGCACGTTGTGAGGATTTGTCACTGCTGTTTCTGAATGCTGCATCAGGCATGGCAACTAACCTAGGATCACCTTGAAGTGCCCAGAACGTTCCATTGGGTCACCTACGATTCGCCTGCAAAGTTTGTTCAAAGCCTTGCAATCACCTATAGTGGGTGATGCAGCAGCAGAAGCACAACGTGAAAATTGATAACATGACTGAAATTGGGTTCTTGGGTGTAACCAGTTGATACTACCTAGGAGTGACCTGTAGGCAGTGTGGAGATCCTTGTCACACTTGTCTTCATCCTTCAAACCTTTGGGTATGACAACCTCAGTAGGTTCACTGACACACAGGGACTGTCCAACGGTAATGAGATTTCTTCTTGGTTTTCTCATCAATGATCCATTTCACACGTTGACCAGTGAACATCAAGTCATTCACAGCTTCATGGCCAATCTTGAATTGTGACTTGACAACTTTCTTGAACCTCTCCAGAAACTCTTGGGGTTCCAGTAATGAACAAGTCATCAACATGAAGACAACACATGCCAATTGGTTTTCTTCCCTTGGCATTACTGCCATTAACAGGGTCCATGAAGTGTTCCAAGAGTTCTTCAACAATCCCAGGTGCCAACTGTGGTGTCGTGGCAAGGTATGTACGTTCTGAAGGTAAGAAGACTGAAACAAGAACTTCAGCTTCTTCTTCCAAACTTGTGGAAACATGTTCCTTGTTCAAGTCATGAGTCACTTCAAGTAACCACCAAACTCCTTTTCTCTTCACAATAGAAGTCCTTAGATGGAACTTCTTTCCATCATAATATGGATCAAGAGTTCTCAATGCCTTGGCACGATAGGCAACTTGAGCATGACCACTTTCAAAAGGATACCAACCAGACTTGTGCTCAACAGATTAAAAAAAATCAACCTGGTGTCATCAACAATAGGAGTCCATGCACAATCTTCAACCTTTTTCTCCTTGAACTCTTCTCTCTGTTTCCGTGTTTGGTTGTGTTGATGGCAAGCTGAAAACAATCTTTCTTCAACCAAAAGAAACTTATGAACTTCCTCAGCAGTGTCGGAGGATTCATCACGCGTTTCCTCACTCTCTCGTGAGCTTACGCCATAGTAGGACACAGGTGCTGGTTCCGTCGCCTCAGAATCAGCAAAGCTAACCTGTTTTGGCTCCTTGTGCGTCCGCAAGTCCATAGACGGAACGAGTGCATAAACCAACCAAGCAAGGAGGCAAACCAATGTTAGTAGGCAACTGAACATGGATAACGCGTCGGTCTAAGTCGTACGTTTCCCCCTGAAGGAAGGCAGTTTTTAAGTCTAAATGGAGTAAATTCCAGTACATCGAGGCTGCATGCTGAGATGCCACACGGAAACCATACCTAGTAGCAGTAGGACTGTCAGTCTGTAAGTCATACTTCTGAGCATCTTGAAAGCCTCTACATACCCATCTAGCCTTGAACTTCTTGAACTGTCCATCCTTATCAACTTTGATGGTAAGCACCCATCTGCCAGTGACATAGTTATCAATCTTATGACGTCTTTTGTCACGAAGAGTCATGGCAGTAAAATCAAGAAAGCTTCTGAATTCTTCAAGCTTGGCTTGTTTGATCTCCTTAGCATACTTCCTCAAGACTTCTCTTGGGTGATAACTGATTCTGCCTTTGGCTGCTTCTTTCCATTCTTGGCAAGATACTGTTCAAATTGATGGTTGCCAGTAACATCAGGAGCAGCTTGGATTTTTGGTCCTAAAGGGACAAAAACAGTACCATCAATGTCGACAGAATGAGAGTGGTCTGATGTGTAAGGTTCAGTGTCCACATCTTCTTCCTGAAGCTGAGGAATCTCTTCCTCAGTCAAAACAGGAGCATCCTCTGTTTCATATGGTTCTGTTTCATCATTATCGTTTTGAGATGATACCAATTCTGGTGTTCCTTGTGACGACTGCTGTTGCGCTGGCTGCGCATGATCACCTGGCACAAACGATGTTGGAGTAGTAGTCGGCAATGGAATTGAGTGATCATTTGAACTTGAGGCATTAGGATTATGTGAACGTCCGTCATCTTCTTCATCATCATGTTCTGAGTAGGAACTGAAATAGGTTTGGCATGACCTGGTAATTGAACCTTTGGCCTCTTGATAGTCACTTTGGCCTTTGCCTTTGATAAAGCATAAGTAGAATCAGTTGAGATTTGTCTCTGTTTCCTTTGAACTCTGATTGGCTCAGAAGTTGGATCAGGTCCTGGTGAAGGATCGTCATCTTGTCCAGGATCAGCAAACTCTTCGATTGGAACGTCAGGATTAGAAAACGGAGTTGATGGTGAACTTGGGTTATGTGTTTCCCCCGAATCTTGAATTCCTGGCATATCCAAGTCATCGTCAGGTGGTGGTCCATATTCATCTGGAAAGATGTACTCTTGATCATCATCAGTAGTGTCATCTGGATCTGGTCCAGTGTTGCAATCAGGTTGGTGGTCATCATCCAGAGGATCTTCAGGTTCATCACCACTCAACATGTCATCGTCATCATTATCATCATCATCATCATTTGGTGGAACATCACCATGCTGATCTGGATGTATAGGATCGTCATCATTTGGTGGTGTGCTTCCTTGAGTAAGTGGATCTACACCTCTCCTTTTGATAGCACCAGTCCTCTCACGTGAAAAGACGATCATGCTCCAATCATGAATATGGAACTGTTCATGATATGGATGCAGCTGTGACACAAACATGAAGTAAACATGATCATAGCCACCAGGTTTCCAAATGAGTAAGACAGCATCCTCAGGATGTTGGAACAAAGGATTGACACGTCCATACGTTCCTCTGAACACGCTGCAGTCTTCAAAGTACATTTGAGGCAATGTCTTTTTCCTGATATCTTGAAGTCCAGGAATCAGTTCAATGATTCTGGGATCAGTTTGTTCTCTGACACTAGCCTTTGTACTCCTTGGTAACTGATCAATCTTTCTCAATGCTTGGATGAGTAGCTGAGTCTGTGGAAGTATGTGCTTCAATGGCACTGGAATAGAGGTCTCAACATGATGCAAGCCTTGCAACAAACATGAGCACTCAGAACCACGATCCAAAAACATAGATGTGCCACACAGTGCTCCATCATCGTAATGATCCAACAGATCTTCAAGCAGAAAGTTCTGTCTCATGTCCTTCCATGGAACAAGTTGCGTGAAGTGTGCAATGAATGAACAAACGTGATGGTAAAACCTTCCACTGTGGGTCTGTCCAAAGCTTCTCTTCTCTGCTGAAGGCATGCTGAGGTTCCATAAGTTCAAAATCATCTTCATAGCTGTAGTACACACGCATGTCCTTGATAGAAGGATCACAACGACAGTAGTTGGTCATGTCGACATGGGTACAACCAATGTGATATTTGATTCTATCCTTTTGATGTTTCTTGCAAGTCAAGAACTGGGCAAATCCTGGAGCAGGCGGAGTGATCACCAAGAAACCTTTTCTTCGATCAAGCTGCCATTTCATCACATCAAGGCAGAACTTGTAAACCGAGTACTTCCAGGCATTTGGTGAAGGATTTGTGATCAACACATACTCAGGGATCAAGTTTCTCAAGTTGTTTCCAAACTTGGTATTGCTTGGTCTTACTGTTGAAACTCCAACCATGCTTGTGGTCAATAGGTTCACCAACCTTCATGTTCAATCGTGACATGTGCCAACTAAGACCAGTGTTGCTGCTAAAGGGTTCAACAACATCACACTTGCCAGTTTGACAAAACCAGTGAGTCTGCTCACCGACGTAAGCCTCAGCATATTCAGCTATGTCTGGTTCGTAGTCATCTTCATCTTCAACTGCAAGTGGGACAGGATCTGGACTGCCAAGTCCAGGAACAGCAACATCATGCCATTCATCATGATCACGCCTGATCTTGGATTGATTGACACGCGTAACTGTACTGTCAATATGAACATTGACCATAGCACCTTCTTGTGAGACAACAGTACCTCTGACCCATCTTTCCTTCTTCCATGCCTTTGATGCACTAGAGTTAGCATTGACAGGGGACGTCCACACAAAGACCATATCACCTGGTTTGTAAGGTCCATCAGATGGCATCGTTCTCCTAGCCATGTCATGCCTGAGGTCAGCAGCTTGTCTTGCTTCCTGATGTGCCTTCAATGCTAACCGTTGCAACTCTTGTTGTGTTCTGTCCCCAGGTAAGGATCAACACTAAGTTGAGCAGGATCAGAAGTTTGGATATCCAGAAGATCTGGTGGTCGTCTACCAGTGGCAATTTCCAAAGGTGAGTAACCACTAACAGTGAGTTGAGTGTTTCTGGCCCAAGCAGTACGTTTCACAGCTTCTCTAACTATCACTCCTCTGAACTTATCATCTTCCAGGTTCTTGGACATGATTTGCCATTGTCGTTTGAAGAGTCTAACAGCTGATTCAGCTCTGTTTGGCCATGGGGTTCTTGAACCACAGGGACATTCCTTGATACCATGAGTTCGGTAATAAGTAATAAGTCAGAAAGTCTTCTTGGAAAAAGGCTTCATCACCTACAATGGCTTTAGGCATACAATGAGTTTCATCAATCCACAACCTTAGAGCTTGAATAGTCTCTTTGTTGCTCAGTGAGGATTGTGCCGTAACCCAAAGTAAGTTTGATGCACCATCAAGAACAAGTAGCACCACATACTTGCTCTTCCTCAACTGGATTTCAGCATGGTCAACAAAGATAACATCTCCAAAGTTGGTAGCTCGAATGCCTGAAACCCTGTCTCTCGGCGGTGGTGCGATAGAAGTACTACACACGCGACACTTGTTGTACATGTCTTCATACTTTTCATAGGCAGAGTCAGGAAGTCCTAACATGGAAGTCCTTCGTCTGAATTGAGTAGGAGACATGTGATAGTGTTTGACATGAAGTTTGTACAGTTCAACACTGTCTTCAAGTTTCTTCAGCATTTTCTTGTATGCTGGTGTCATGGCTTGCACTTCACCACCAGGTAGTGGAACAGAAACCCGCCTAGGCTCAAGAGCTTCACTACCTAGTTTCTCGATTTGACTCTCTGAATCTTGCTTACCACGCGCACGTGCAGGTGCAGAAGGTCTGGATTCAATGACTTGAGGTTCATCAGGTTCGATGTTCATCTCCCTAGCAATCTTATCCAGTTCATCCTCATCACCTTTCTCTTGCTGGGGATAAGAAACAACAACCTTCTTTCTGGATGAACCTCCTTGAGTCATCAACAAAGGTGGTTTCTGCTTACCTACGTGCTCTTTGCTGCAGGAGGACCTACCTCAATCGTTTTCAAGCTTCGTCCTCTCGAAATCGGTTTGCCTGCCTCTCTCTGTTGAGAGCTTGGCTTTTTCTGTGCACCCGATGGCGCTGAAGAGGCTGACTCAGGGTGAAACAAATCATCTATGTTTCCTCTGAAAGGTTTGGCTCGATCAAGGTCACTCTTGATGACGTTTTCAGGAATCACGTAGTCCTCCTTGATCTTGTAGATGGTCTTGCCCTTCCAGAATTCTTCACTCTGTTCAGAAAACCTCTTCTTTTCACTGCGCCAGTTGTCCTTGTGGAGAACCTTCTTTCTGCTCTTCTGGAACACCATGTGAGTCTCTCTCTCTCATCAAGAAGTTGATCTTTTGGAATTGGAGTTGTCTCAGATCGGTTCATCTCATCTAGGTTCATCCTCTTGTCCTTGTGATGCCTGATGAGCTCGCGACGTAGTCCATCAACTTGCCAGTAGTCACCAGACACGAGAGCTTCTTCTTCTTCTTCTTGAACATCTTGTTTCACAGCAATCTGGCTGTACTGAAAGTGATCATGTTGTGAGAAGAAACTCTTGGCTTGTAGGGTCTTGAAATGTACTTGGCTCATGTACCATGCAACATCTTGTAAATCGAGAATAAGATGAGGACTAATGGCTGTCTTCAGGACCATTTTTCTCATGCCAATACCCGCACAGGACAAGTAAGCCTTTTCTGGAGTGAGTTCGAATTGGAATCCAAGGTTTCTCATTTGTGGAAGTGACATCAACAATGGGACATCACCTTCTTCAACAATGTCGAATTCTGTGAACTGAGTGTTCCATCCATTGTCATACATGAATATCACAAGTTTATCAGTACACTTGGATTGTTGGGCCGAACTTGCTGGCTGAATTTCATGCCAGAGTCCACTGTTGGGATGTGAGCCAACAGAACTGCAAAACGCTTCAACTGCTCGTCGAGAGCCCATAGCTCTTGTGCATCCAAGGTCAAGGATACATACTGTTGGTGGTGCAGAATTCTCTCTGTGAAAAGCTAAACCTTTCTCACATTGCATGACATGCCAGATCAGTTTGCCTGATATGAAATGAAAAAGCACTCTGCTGCTCACCTGATTCCTCTGTTTCTCCAGAGCCTTCAGGATGAGATGGTACCTCTGTCTCTTCAGAGTATCCATATGAAAACAATGATGTGCCTTTTGCCAATGGCTTCCATGAAGCCTCACCTTGCTGCAAACCAACTTCTCTGGGCACTGGTGCTGGTTGTCGTTGTACTCCTGATCGAAGTGCATCTAGATCTCCAACTAAGGCAGGAAATCTCTTGGCTTCCTTCCTGTTCAGCCGTGTCACCGACCAGAGCTTGATGCTGCAGAAGAATAGTGAGCTTGTTGCTGCTGTTGGTTCTGTATGGCAGGGGTTGATGAGGTCTGAGGTTGAGCATAGTTCATCTCCTGGTTTTCCTCCTTTGCCATCATCATCCTTGCCTTTCTTTCCTTTCTTTCCTTTTCAATTTCCTTTTCCTTTTCTCTGGAAATTTCCATACTCATCAAGGTAGCACAGATCTTCATCGGCCCAATGGACTTCATTCCAGGTCTGATCATCGGCCCAATAGCCTTCATGAGGTTCATCCCACTCATCTCCTTCATTCCATTCATCTTCATATCCTTCTTCACTCACCATGTGAGAGCGGCCTTCCTTTTCTCCTCTTTCCTCGGCCTTTTCCTTGATCTGAAGAACCTTCGTCCTCCTTTGCCTTTTCCTTTTCCTTCTCTCTTTCCTTTACCTTTGCCTCGTCTGGTCTGTCTTCCTTGGAACCTTCTCTGATACCATGTGTAGTCAGCGTCATCGTAGACCCGGAAAACATCTTCTAAAGCATCCAGGAATCCTTCTGCGCCATCTTCATCATCTTGGGCCCAATAGCCGTCAGTTCCTTCTAATTCTCCTTCTTCCAGAACGAGGAAATATCTTCTCTGTCCAATGCCAGAGGGTTGCATCATAGGATTGTCTACTGCTGTCTTTGTCGTGCAAAACATTTCCAGGAAAAGATCTCTGAGCTCTTGCACATTCTACTGGTCAAATGTTCGTCCACGATGTGTCATGATACTTGCGAGTGTGTTTCTCTGATCTTGCGTGCTAGACCTACAAAAACCAATTCTAGCAAGTTGTCACCCAAGGGAAATGCCATTCTCTGCTGTTGGCGTCTGTTTTCATTGAGTTGTCTGAATGCTGTCAAAGCATGTTCATCAGTCCATGGTACATTGACATGTGCTTCTCCTCCTGGCATTGCTGCTGCAAGCTGTGCAAGTTCAGCTTGACGATCTTCATGTTCTTGTCGACGTTGTCCAACGAACAGGATTGCTTCTGGTCTAGTAATCAACAAATCTGGTAGTAGATCCATCCAAGACTCAATAAGCCTTTTTCCAGTCAGCTGACATTTTTGAAGATCCATGGTTCCTCTGTTGTACTTCATGAACTGCATGAAACGGTATAAGAACATGTTCTGTGCACCTTTGATGAAATGGGGGTCGAAAGAATCTTTTGAAGTAGTTGGCTCCGTCGTCGGGATCCCTGAGCATTTCTCGATCTAATATATAACCTCTTGTATTGCTGCGCCTCGCCTTCCGGTTTGTTACGCAAAGCTGGTCCACGTTTTTCAGGTTCTAGCTCTGTGATGTCACACCAGTCATCGATTGCATCTTCAAAATCTAAGAAATTGGTTCTCCCATCATATGCAGGGGCTACCTTCGTGGTCATCTGCTGCGTCATATGGATTGAGGATTGTTGGGGCGCTCTTCTCATTGCATAAGAGTCATATTTTATTCCATCCATTTGCATCGACAATGTCGAAGCCATCATCATCATAGCCATGGCGTGCCATACCGGGCTCTACCTGGAGCTCACCTTCAATGAAGGATCACAGCTCCGCTACCAGTTGAAGAGGGGCACTAGCGTCTAGGTTAGATCAGCTAGAGCGTCTTCCCAAGACACGGCCAATAGCCAGTCGGTGCGGTGTCCGCAGGATTACTCTATATTTCTCTTGAGCCTTGACAGCGTATGTAAATGTGCTCAATACTCATGCTCTATCCACATAGGACTTCAATCCCAAACAAAAACAGGTGGGGGGGTGATCTAATAACGTTCTCTTGGGCTTCCACGCATACGTCATGCTACACTGCTGTACGTTCTCTTGGACTTCCACACATACGTCA